>JAUZST010007954.1:0-13857 GCA_034779995.1 Parotocinclus haroldoi | reverse complement strand
ATTTCACTTAAAATGTATATATATATATATATATATATATATATATTCATTGTCAAAATCGTAGTAGTTATAATCACACTTTTATATATATATTTTTTTTCAGGTGGGCACATTGCATGGCTGCCATCACATGGTAAGCAGTAGGTGGAATGCTCGCCCTGCCAGCTCTCTCTAGAGTCAAAAGTGAAAATATAACCAGCAAGGAAAGACAGGTGTAGTTCAACCTGATGTGTCTTACGTTTATAAGCTGTACCAAAAAATTGTGTGACAGTTATTGTGGCACACCTAGAAATTCTTTTAAACAGCTGATGTGTCACTTTTTCTTAGTAATTAGATCATTTAGGAACTTTCAAGCAGTTATCCTGAAGTCAGAGTTAGAGCCAAAAATGAACAAAGTTCTGATGACCATTGAATAGGATATTAAGAGAAGCAAAAAAATCCCTATGGATCATTTGGAAAATGACAGAAAACGTAAAGTTTTCTCCAAGTCTGCAAAAGACCACATTGATCCCAACTGGTTATTTGGAAGGTTTCCTGAAGAATGCATGCATTTCCTGCTATCTAACCTTAAATGTCACATATATGTGTTTTAAACACTGTAAGGACCATTGAGGAATGGTCTCAATTTTCCTGCTCTTTATTCTACCACATACCACAAGATATTATAGGGGAAGACTAAATGCTGTATTACTGGCAACAGGAGATTGTACAAAGTATTAAATGCAGGGTTGCCAGTTATTGTGGCACATTTTGAATTTGCTGTAATGATATTAACAATTCTTTACAATTTCTTTAATTTGAATTACGTTTAAATTGAGTGAATTACATTAAAAAAAAAGAGTGAACCACTTTTTTGCCAAAAAGGTGCATATATTTATTAAGCATAAATCATTTTAAATTTCCTCTTTAGAATTTACCATTGACATGCCTGACCATGTGACATATTGTTAGCTATAGTGTAGTTGCAATTGATTAAGAACCACAATGTTAGTCAAATAGTTTTACATCAGAATGAAATATATTTTTGTAACCAATGGCATATATATATATATTTATATATATATATATAAATATATAAACTGTGTAAATGAATAATGTTGGATAATGTTTCCTTTCTCTTCAACTGAATGAATTGATCATTTTTGTCTCTTTCATTTGATTCATGATTCTCTTTCATTCAACAAGATCAGCACTGAATCCAATCTGTTCTCTCCCTATTACAAAACTATTTCTCCCACCATCATTCTGTAGTTTAATAAGATAGCGTTTTTTTCTTACACAGATATCAACATGTGACAAAGTCTGAGCATTTCAAGAAGTCTCCAAGGCTTAAAGAGAACAACTCTAGATCTGGGAGTACCACCTTTACTGCTGTGTGATTTCCCTCTCTGCTGGAGAGTGTTTGGCTTCAGGGCAGAGCTGCAGTCCAGAACCCTCTTACATCACACTCACACTTGTATATTCTCTCCACATTCACTGATAAACTCTTCCCTGCCTGGAGAGCAACGCTTTTTTATTGAATGATGCAAATGTTTAAATAGCACCTGTAAAGATATTATTCAAGTCCTTACTTATTAAGATCAATTTAGATGTATTACTTTAAATGAAGATTTGTGATGTGTACGAAATATGACTATGCAAATGAAATTCGGAGGTAATGTTTCTTTTTGATCAAGATGGACTCAGACCTGTAAATGGATGCAATGCTATTCAGCCAGTGTTTGATCTTTTGCAGTAAACCAAACCACAAATTAATGCTAAGACTGCTATTTTTGATACACAGCAATATTAGCAGTTCTCATTTTGGACTGTATTAAGGGATGCACTCATAATGACTCATAATGACAATCGTTTAATAGCTATTGAGCGTTTAGGTAAACCTACTAACGCAGCTTATGCTAAAACTTTGACATCCAAACTGATGACTAATAAATAATCGCACATTAAACCTACACATTTTTCCTCTATGATACCCAGAGTGTGTGGTGGGTATGGTGGAGAGATTGAAGTGTGATTGATTGAGTGTGTGGGCAGGTGTCTTTTATACAGGTAACGAGTTCAAACAGGTGCAATTAACACAAGTTGAGTTAATGAGTGCAGCATAGGGGGGCTTCTTAAAGAAAAACTAACCTGCCTGTGAGCGCCAGAATTCGTCCTGGTTGGTAGGTGATCAAATACTTATTTCATGCCATATTACAGAAATGAATTATTTAAAAATAATACAATGTGATTTTCTGGATTTGTATATACAGTTGAAGTGTACTGTATCTATGGTAAAGTGACAGACTTCTCCATTCTTTGTAGGAGGGAAAACTTGCAAAATGTGCAGTGTATCAAATGGTTATTTTCCCCACTGCATTAATGATACAGATTACAGTTGGCGTGTGAGTGTGGTCTGTCTGTCAGCCAGCCAGATCAGTTAAAATGGCATGGATAATAAAACTAGACATTCGGTCACTTTTTCAGCTCACTAGAGCACCGAGTCAGTTGAAAGACTACAGAAATTAAAGACATATTATTCAAAGCTTCATAAGATAGGAATGGGCACATGGAGGTAGGGACAGTCAGAGGTACAGAGTTTCCGGTAAGCTACATTTTCGTATCAGTGTGACAAATAAACAGCTCTCCTATTTAGACCACTGACAGGTGTGATCTTGTCTAACAGAATCTTAATCGAGAAGCATTATGAAGGTGAATTCAATATGACTATGCACTGTAGATATTAAGTATCTAATCATTTAACAGGAAGAGGTGGTGTAATCACAGTGTAATCTACATAAACTTTAGAATGACACATCTTGAGCTTCAAGTACACTTATAAAAGCAGAATAAATATCCAAAATAAATAAATCCAAGTATCTTTTAGAAATAAATACAACTTGAGGTTTAGGACTTGGGACTCAAGACTTAGCTGTTACCTGCTACTCTTAGTAAACTCTTAGTAAAGAGATGTTTTGTATGGAGATGTTTTGCTGACTTTTATTCTGTAGCAGTACTGTCTAATTAATCTACTGATCACGGTACTAACTTGCAACACGATTAAGAGAGTTACATCAGGATGTGATTCAGAGACATTCTCTTTATGTTTAAAACATATAGCTGATACTTCAACCTTCAAACAAATAATATACACAAGGAGAAACAATCAAGCAATTGCTAGAACAATTAGACTCAATCTGAGAGGACTTATTTACTCTCTAGACTGCAATGTTATCAGATATTGGCTTGTGCTTCATTCATGCTTAACTGGGAAGACAACCAATTATGCATAATGCAGAGATTAATTATACTGGCAGAATGATTAATTCGTTTAGCCCGGAGCCTTAACCAGGCTGTGTAGGTGTGCAGGAACATTCCTATGTTTGTGCATATGTTTGAGAGAAAAAACAGCTGGTCTGGTGGTGAAAGTTTGTCCTGGAGGGGTCTGAAATGTGGCCTCGCTATAGTGGCTTTTCTGAAAAAAAAAATGCACAGTTAAGCACACTAGAACGCTTTCACTTCTTCAAATCTAAGGTGATAGTCATAGATATTTTGGAAACTAAAGTTGTGTCTTTATGTTTTTTTAAAGTGTAAATTTACTTGTATTTCTTAAAACAAGGACTCACTGGCATTGTTGTGCCAGTTTTGCTTTGGTTTTTCTTCTAAATCTATACTTCTAAAATGCTGATATAATATTTATAACACAGATGTTCTGATGTGGATGGTACTTCTCTTCTAAAATCCTAAAAGTGTAAAATGTCACTTGAACACATTAGTACACAGACTGTGATTGTTATTCTCAGTGGTCCTGATCTGTATAAACAAACTGCAGTCATCATTTTATGCCTTTCCTTCAGTCCATAGTTTTCCAATTCCATGTGCACAGCAGGACTCCAGTTTGGTTCATGCCTCGCACATGCATAGAGCAAATAACGTTCGACATCTGCTGATAACGACTCGTGTTTACTGAGCCAGAGTGAATAAGAAATATTAGAGACTATTTATTTGAAAGAGTGATGAGATGCTCTCAAAGCAGAAATGATGACAAGAACATGCTTATTTTCAATTAATTACATACATAACTACATAAACAAAAGGATCAAGTTCTGTTCTATCAAGTTGGTGCCGTAGTGGAATAGCTATGTGGAATTTTCATTGTTATGCCCATTAAGCTACTGGACTCTGGAGCTGATAACTTCTTATTAACATTTCCTTTCTCCATACACATACACATCTCCCGTTTAACCGATAATTTGGTACGAGATTTCTTGGTTTGTTATAAATGACAAAATTAGATAAAAAACTGAGGAAAATTTAGTGGTGCCACATATAATACATTTTATTTAAATTGTAAAACATGCCCCTGTCCCCAACTTTTTTGGAACGTGTTGCAGACATCAAATTCAAAATTAGCTTAATAAAGCTTATTGTTTGGAACATTACATATCTTGTCTTTGTTTAGTATTAAATTGAATATAGGTTGAAAAGGATTTGCAAATCGTCGTGTTCTGTTTTTATTTATGTTTCACATAATGTCCCAACTTTATTGGAACTAGAGTTGTACAAAGGTTAGCTGGCTGTTTTACGCACCTATATTTATGTACCCTTATTCAACATATATTCTATATGCTGTATAGAAAACTTGAAATATATGAAATATACCACCCAGAATTGATGAGTTTATACACTGTTTGGCCAAAAGGAAAGCTTACATATTTTGTTTCTACCACTTTAAGCTTTGATTACCCTATGCATAAATTATGGCATTGTTTTGACAGCCCAGAGCTGCATTCATGTTTGGCTGAGTTCTTGTATTGACAATGGGGATTTGAACCACAACATAGAGTCGTCTCTAGTAAATCACAAAATTCTCAGTGTTTTAAGGTCAGAACATGGTGGTAGGCAGGTATTCAATATTCTTCAATATTGCTTTCAACACATTTCTTATGTGAAAGCTGACAGGTTCCAATAATGATAATCCAGGTTTTAATAATGCCTTGGACAGATCTTGACCTAATTCCAGTTGATTTCAGATATCTCCTTAATTATTTGCTTGATGCAGCCCAATTATTTGACCCTTCTCCTGAACCTGTAGAACCCATAGAAGTTGATAGACTGATGATCATCGTCATTGGACCAGTGATGAGCGGTCAACTGTCCTCTTCTCCGATGAGGCACGGTTCAGTTTGCAGTCTGACAATCATTAAGTAATGTGATGACTAACATCAACTATGTTATTTGGGTTCACATCTTCTGTGCTCCGTTGTGGTGTTGTGCATGAACACATTCCCGACTTGAGCAGTGAGAACAGCAAAGGCCCAGTGAAAGCAAGTTTAAGTGCAGATCTAATTAAATCCCTAAAAATAGAGAAGGTGATGAATGTGCTGTTAAAAGTTGCATGTATAAAGAGCAAGCATGAACTGAGGGGCAAGTGGCATGCGCGAAGCTTCATATTAAAGATACAGTGAGGATGTGTTAAAATATATTTTCAGAATGTGTTGGTATGTGTGTGTGTGTGTTGGGGGGGGTTGTTAAGTTTATATGTCATTGTGAGAACCAAGCATCCATTGTTTTTTACCTTGTGGGGACATTTCTTTTCCTCACAAGGGAAACTGAATATAAACAATAACAATAAGTCATAAGAAGAGCATTTTCTTAAACGCTTAGTCCTTGGCCAGGGTCATGGGAGAACCGGTACCTACCAGGTGGCATAGGCACAATGGAGGGACAACTCTAAACAGGGTGCCATTCCATAGGAAAGCATACACACTTACTAAGTTACATATTTAGAAATTATTACTGACAATTTGCCATTTTCTAAATTAGCTGAATGTAACTATAATAAAAATATATTATATATATTACTATTTTTAGTAATTCATGTCAAAACAGCCTAGATTTTCAAGCATGTCATGCATGTATGCTTTTGACGCTTATTTACTTTACTATATGTTTATTAGTTTGCTGATTTTCCTTTGCTGTTGTGTTTCATGTGACCAGTTACTGTCACATCTGTCCCCTCTGGTTTTAGGTATTATACCTATTAATGTCCCTATAGAAAACCATCATATCCTATCAAAATCCTTTTGTATTTAAAAGGGTAAGACGCACATCCTGAACATTTCAATCAATTAAATCTAACTAAACATTGCACTAGTACAAGTTTTGCTCAGTGATCAGCCCCTTTAGAGTAACAATTACAAACCTGTTCAGGTAACACAAATAACCTTCCAGATCACATTCCAACATAATGGGCCCACACCTGAATTCATTTGTAGGGGTTTTGTTTACTTCAGGACAACAGTGGCTGTTCCTTAAGGGTTTCATTACTAGTAGTGCACAGTATTTACCATAGTTGGAAAGATGCTTTTAAAAGGGAGATCTTGAAGAGATTGCAAAATTTTACTGAAGTTGAACAACTCTGCAAGAGTTGAAAAAAAGAAAATACCTACCTACCTATGGTCAGCAAAAAGGTACCTTATACCTGCATTTGTTTGTTTGGCTTCTTTAACATCGCTGTTGGCATCAGTGACACACAAATTCATCTCAACACCAGTCACATTTACACACACACACACACAATTCATTGCCAATTTAGGAATCCGGGGAAAATCCACACAAACACAAGGAGGACATGCAGACTCCACACAGAAAGGACCCAGGCCACCCCACCCTTGGATTAAACCCAGGACCTTCCTGCTACCCACCAAGCCACCATGCTGCCCTGTATGAAGCATTAAATCAGAGGGCTGACCACCCTTTTGCCAAATAACTTTTTATGGTATAATGGTTTCTATATACACTAAAGATTGTTGTTGAATTTCTGATTTCACTGGATAAACCATGTTTGTATTTTTACTCTGTAACATTCAATTGGTTAATCAGCCAATCTTTGTTAAAGCAATAATTATCCAAGACTAAGAAATGTCAGAAGAATGGATCTCATTAATAGACAGAATTGCTTGTGAAAATCTACCTAGGGAAATGCAATTACTGTACGTAGGCCTAATCTAATTTCTTCATCTCTCAAAGCTCCACTGTCTTTTTTTGTCTTTTTTCTTATTTTGTGGCCTCATGATTCCTGTCACAATCATTCGTTTATACTTTTCTATAACTCTATTGTTTTTTTTTATATCCACATAAACCTCACATTCTTTCATTGCATAACATAAAGTTAAATATCTAATTACTAGCTTTTTAAGTGTTAACAGTCATGGTAAATTGTTGCTTCCACTTTCACACACATAACTGAAGTTTGTCACACTGTGGATTTAAATATTGACTATATATACTCATCTGCCACTTTGGGTACACCTTGCTAATAACCCCTTTTGCCTTAAGAACTGCCATAATTAATCTGGAAATGCATTCTGCTGCTGGAAACATTCCTCAGAGATGTTGTTCCACATGGAAATTATAGTATCACACAGTTGCTGCCGGTTTATTGGCTGCACATCAATAATGTGTATCTCACGTTCCATCACATCCCAAAGGGGCTCGATTGTATTAAGAACAGATGACTTGAGGCCATTTGACAATGAACTCACTGTCATGTTGAAGAAACCAACTTGAGTTTATTTGAGGTAAGTAAATAAGCGGTGTGCAAATGGTGTGTTTTCCTGGAAGTAGCCAAAGGAAGGTGGGTACAGTGTTCAAGGTTCACAGCGTTGTCCATTCAGAGATATGTTCTGCACACCTGGGGTTGTAACAAGGTAATATTTGAATTGCTATTCTTATGTGGCGTTATGCATGTGATTACTAGTCTGGTTAGTAATTTGTATGTATGTAGATATATTAATAAGCTTTTATACCTCTTGTAGCAATTGTACGGCAATTGTACACCCACGGCAAAGTAAGATGTATTCCAGTTTTCTCTTTCTCTTACTGTGAAGTTGCTTAAAAACTTACAATACAAATGTTTATAATTCAAGGTAAGACTGTATGGACAAATGTAGAGTCTAAAGGAATCTGTACAGAGGCATGTTTAATGCTTGACTAAGATGTTTCTTGTTTTTACATAATAGTGCTGCTTTGATTATATTTGATAGAAGAAAATCTCTCTGTGGTGACATGGATGTTTACTATAGAATTTAATACTGCTTGAATTCATATTCATATACGAAGGTCAACCTTGCTGAACATGCTGTATAAAAAGATCTGACTGTGTATGCAAAGTATTCAAAAGTATTAAAAGTGCATTCAAAGTAATTAATCATAAAATGACAAGGATATGAGTTATTATGTGAGAGGAACACTTTACAGCTAATCCAACCCAACACAATAAACACAAATGCCTTCCAGATGTCTCTTTCGAACTTAAATGGTCTAAAACACTAAGAACTTGCATTTAATTTACTCATGTACATTGTAAGTAGGTACCACCAACCTTACTTTTACAATATTCAGTGTTTTGTCTTAGGATGATGGGTGTGCCCTGTCAAGGGTTCCTCTCACCCCTTTGTTTTCTGTTCTATTGTTTGTGCTTTGCTTTGTGATGTTTGTTTTTCATGGTGGCAGTTTTTTCTGCACATTATGACAGTGGTTGGGTCTTGCGTGAGACATGCATCCTTCCAGACCCACCAATGGATCGCAGTAGCTCATTCACTTAGCTACTGCGATCCATTGGTGGGTCTGGAAGGACGCATGTCTCACGCAAGACCCAACCACTGTCATAATGTGCAGAAAAAAGACCATGCAGACCATCTGAAAGCACATTCATTAGCGCACTCTATTTTAGCGGTTTGGAGTGTGACTGATTGCCGTTTTATCAGCACGTTACATCAGTGACCCATCAGTTATATCAGTGTGCTTTTCTTAATGAAGTTTTTTTCTGTAGTCAATAGATTTTATACTGCTCTATCTTTTGTTGATGTGCTTTTTGTGCCCCCTCCCCCCCCAAAAAAGCTGCTGCTGTGCTTTTCAAGCCCACTTTCGAGACAACCAGTCTGCGCAATCGTGAAGGCGTCAATGTGCAGATTACCACAGCCTGCTTCACCCCAAGGCATCGGATTGGAATTACTCGTCGCTCACTTCACCAAATTCACCAAAGCACCTGTTCGCCACATCACCCTTTTGTAAATATAACTCACTGTTTTAAAGCTTTATTTCAGGCTCTGATCTATTGTGTGTAACACTGCACATTGATTCAAAACCCTCTCCGCCTCAGTCTGACCTAACAGAATTAAAAACAGCCATACATAAGCAGCAGTGTACACACTTGAGTCAGATGTCCAAGAAGCCATCACGCACCCCTCAGAGAGCTTTGGATTCATATTGTTTGGCTATTCCAGCCACAGGGGGTGTGGTGAGATGCCATGAACTGCAGCTTAAGGAGCTCTTGGATCAAAACCGAGCCCTCGTCAATCAAGTGAGCTGGCCCGACTAACTGCAATGTTTTTCAGGGAGACACCAAATCCCAAAGTCAGTCAACAAACAGGCTCAACACATCAGACGCTGGCAAGCCATCACCTCCAACCCACAAAGTTTGGATCTCTGTACCCAAACCCTATGATGTTGAGTTGCGGTCAGAGGTACATTGTCCAACCAGTGCACTTTTGCTGAGTTCCTCAGCCAGAATAGGAAGGTCTTTGACCATCCAGACTTTTACATGGCACTGGCTTTGAACTTTATTTCTGGCTCCGGTCCATTGTGTGTAGCACTGCATATTAGAGCGGTTTGTTTAAGCTCTGCCCAGTTCTTCCTGTTTCTATCCACATGTTGATCACAGATTTCAATGTTTTGATGTGTGAAGTTTAATAAATATAAATGGGTTGCTCATTTGGTAAGAAAGGCTGAGAGTCCCTGCTTTTCAAACCACCTGCTACTATGCTAAATACTATACTGTATACTGTCAAATTAATATTTTACCTTAGTGTTTGTATTTTTCATACCCATCTGTCATAAGCAGTTTGGGTTGCAAGCTCTGATTTGGTTTAGTCATTTGGTTCAGTTTTCTTGGCATGCACATTAAAGCAGTTAGCAGGAATGAAATGGCACATATAATCAGTGTATATATATATATATATATATATATATGTCCATTTCTTTATCAGTCTGCATGGAAAACTTGTGTAAATAATGAACATTGTGTATTCTGATCCCACAATACCAGCTGCCACTAACTTCATTTAACTAATTAAATGAATAGCAATTAAATTGCTATTTTCACTAGCAATTTCATTCAGTGCAAAACATCATCAGTATCGTTTTTTTGTGTTAGTTTTACAGAATGTGACAGCACTACGTTTCCTGTAGAGAAAAACACATTAATTGCATTAGTTGCAAGGCAAAAAATGCATTTATACTCTAATTGACATTTCTGTGAATTTACCTTTGATCTCTATGATCTGAAGATAAGCTACGAGTTAACGATTAAGTTTGCTGATCGGGGGATCATACCAAATGTACTTATGCTAACATGATTTACCTAAATTGATGTACTGACATCACACGCACACACGCACGCACGCACGCACGCACGCACGCACGCACGCACGCACGCACGCACGCACGCACGCACACACACACACACACACACACCAAGGACACACATTTCATGTTTAACCTGTGCCAAAACCATGCACACTCAGTCTATTAACTCCTCCATGGTGCTCACTAAATTAAAATCTAACTTAAGGGTCTGCTAAATTAAAAACTACATTTCATTTTTTCCACCCTCCTTAAAAAGATTCCATTCCATTAGGCATCTAATTTCTACCTGTCAGAAATCAAGCAATTTAATCTCTCTAAGGAGTGCATTTATAGGCCCCATAATTAGCCTGGGAGAACAGGGATTTTTGTTTGGCTGTGTGTGAGAGAAAGACAGAGGCAGAGCTCCAGACAGTGAGTGTGTATGCATGTTATCGGTGATAAAATAATCCAATAATCCAAAACAACTAATATTATTGTTGTAAGTTTGAATGAACTCTGAACTGATCATGTAATTGTATGTTGCTACATCCAAATTTGGATAAATTTGGCCTGACAAATACATATCCTTCTGGACAAAAAATAGACCAAACCCCAAATTGCAAAATCGATGTTTTAGTCAATGGTAACAGCACGGACGGTATTAACAGTTGACAAAGAGTGGAAAAAATGGTTGCCAGTGTCAGTCAGTTGCAACATTCACTGCAAAAATAAGTAATTATGATCAAATGGTCACATGGGTCTCAGTATTGCATTTTTGGTTTTGGATTTTTTTTCTGACTAATTATTTGTTTTGGGACCATTGCATTTTGGTTTGGCCCATGTATTTATTGCCCAGGAGTATGGATGTAAATGTTTTGAGAGATGCAGCATGGAGCCTGGTGAGAAGCAGGAGCCCAGCCTGGAGTCACCCCACAGAGCCCAGTTCCACCCAGCACCAAGGTCCCATAAGTCCAGCAGAGTAGTTCACCAACTACACACAGGAGACTGAATGGTCACACTTTGACAGAGATGTAATGAACATCATCCAAATGACAGCAAAAGATGACTTCATACAATGACTGCTATTGTCGGTGGCTACGCTGCAAAAAAAAGGCCTCATTTAGAAACACCAAGTCCACATTCACCATGAACCGCAAGAACTCCAGACCCTCAAAATAGAAATGAACGGTGTACTAAAGAGGAGAAAAATGCCCTAGCAGACCTTTGAACATCTTATGGAGAAGACGAGTAACCCTTCGGAGAGCAGAGTGACATAGAAGAAAGGAAAACGAAAGGGCTAGGAAGTGTGCTGCTTTCATTGCAAATCCCTTTGGCGTCACAAAACAACTACTTGTAGACAAACATAGTGGCCAGCTCACCTGCTCAACAAAGAAAGCTAATACTTTCCTGCATGGCACTGAGCAATCCTGAGAGAACAGGAGCTGGAATCCAACACTCAACACTCTACACTCAAGCCTAGATATCACGAGACATTAAACAACTGTAATGTCTTGTGCATGTGAAATCTATATACCCACAGCAATTGCACACTCTATTAGTGACAGAGTGGGCCATGATTGACAAACACTGGTGATTCTTTACTCGAGAAGACTGACAGGATTATTATGGTAAGAGAAGGCACAAAGTGAAGCAATTACATATATCATTCAGTGTTTCCAGTGTGTTTAAAATTCACCTACATATATTCAATATCCCTAGGGAAAAGGTATATCTTTTGCAGTTGTCTAGTAAAAAAAAGTAATATTGTGTTGTCCGCTAGAAGATTTATGATAACATTTTAGTATGGTACTGTATCTGTGGTGGATGAAAGACCTATGCTGAACTCTATCAGAGCTGCAGCTGGATATATCTTTAATTTCCCTGTTGCATCACCCCAGAATTTAGTGCTGATTTATAAAAATACATTGTACTTCACAAAACATCTCACAAACTCTTTTTTCCTTACAAACATAAAATGTTCTCTTTAGATTTCATCTGATTAGCATTTTCCTTTAACACTTGTTTTAAGTGTAAAACAGACCCTTAACATCTAATTAGACCTTTTGTATGTCTAGTCAAGCCTTTAACAAGAAATTTAAAAATTAAAGCAAAATCTTACTCCAAATCACAGCAACAGCCCTCTAATACCTTCATAGGTCTTCTCGTGTTATAACTCACAATTAATTTATATCACAAAATCACAAAATACTTTGATGTTTTGAGCTTCTTCCACCACAGTCAAATAGTTGACCTCTACAACACATTTAATTGGATTTCACTTACTTTGTGTGTGGACAAACACACACACACACACAAAATACCACTGCATTGACCTTCACACACATTTAGGTTGCATTATTTAATTATTCATTATTAAAAGCATGCATGCTGCACTGACTTCTAATGACAGCAATGCTAAACTTGAGTCTTACCCTTTATGTAATTTTTAACATTTGCATATCACTTTATCATTTTTAATTTTAATGGTAATTATGTAGAAATTGTAAATGTTTCTATAATGATCAAAGAGATCACTAAGAACTTGTGGAAACATTTTGCTGATCCCCATATAGGAAACACTTTTTTTACATGTTACACAAAAAGGTGTTACATTAGCTATAGTACAGGTACTCCCTGTTTCACGATGGCCCCGACGTACAGTATTTCGACTTCACAATGGGAATCCAGTGAGCGATACATACACCGTACATGGTACTCTCCTAATTAAGAAGTCAGCGGTGCATGATGTATGGAATCATGAAGCTAGTGAGCACTGGGAAATGTTCTGAGGAAAAGCCATGGTTTTGTTTTTCAGTTTTAAGACATTATTCAATGAATTAAACGTTAGGGTGAACACGTTATTATAAAATAAGTTTTATGTTAAGACTTTACCCATCTGTAGTTTAATGTAAGTGTTTAAGCATGTTTAAGATTACACAGACTACACACTACAATATCCTCCAGCACCCTGCGGTATGTGACATAGCGAGTCACATGATAGGAGTGAGAAGCGCTGAAATGTAGTGAGGAAATGTCGTGATCGCAGACGTGTTTTAAACCTGTTTAATATAGACCATGCTATGATATAGGCAGCATATATTAAACTCCTTGATTTACTATAAATTCAGTTTACAATGCACTGGTCACAGTGTATCCCCATCGTAAATCTACAGAGTACCTGTAATAATATATTAATATAAAGTCCCCACAATGAGAGCAATACAAACGTGTATGTGTGTTAGTTAATCAAGAAAGAGGAGAAAAAGACAAGGAAATAAGAAAAACAAGGTTATGTGATTAATCTGTGCAATAATGCGTTATTATTGAAGAAGGTCACATAATGATATCATTGAAAAACCTGATTAAGACACAAACTCTGCCTCTCTCACACAAACCAACACACACACACACACACACACACACACACACACACACACACACACACACACACACACACACACACACACA
>JAUZST010007953.1:0-13857 GCA_034779995.1 Parotocinclus haroldoi | reverse complement strand
GAGGATTTGAAACAATGTTGGCATTATAAGGAAAAAAAAGGATTTAAATAATAATGATAATAATAATAATAATAATAATAATAATAATAATAATAGCAGCATAGTGGTTCGGTGGGGCGGCACCACTGCCTCACAGTAAGAAGGTCCCGGGTTCAATCCCAGGGTGGAGCGGCCTGGGTTCTTTCTGTGTGGAGTCTACATGTCCTCCCCGTGTCTATGTGGGTTTACTCCGGGTACTCCAATTTCCTCAGCCCAAAGACATGCGTGTTTGGTTAATCGGTGTCTCTAAAGTGGCTCTTAGTGCATGACTGTGTGTGTCTACGATAGATTGGCGCCCCATCTAGAGTTGTTCCTGCCCTTGTGCCCAGAGTTGTGGGTCCGGCACCGGCTGGCCTGCGACCCCGTGTGGATTGAGCGGAAGATAATGGATTGATGGATAATAATAATAACAAGAAGAAGAAGAAGAATAGCAACATCAACAACAACAGCAACAACAATAATAATCATAACTACTATTATTGTCATTGTTTATTATCATTATGTTTGTGTTCTTCTAATAAAAAACAATCATTAATTAAAAATTATAATGTAATGAATAACATTTTCTAGACGATTAATATACACATAATTATGTTGCATATTTGCACATGTCCATTGTTTCTATAAAAAAAAACCCAAATTTTTAAATTGACTTAAACAAATAATTCACCCAAATAATTTTGTTAGTAATTGAGGCACAATTACATTTTTCCACTAGTGTTTGCAACATGACACAGTCCTATGTGAATAAAAATGTCACACATTCACTGGTTACGATTTCCCTAATGGTTTTGACCAATGAATGCTGGGTAATTGAGGTTTTTTTTATTTATTATATCGCATTATTTCTTTTAAACCTAGGCCAATGCAGTAAATTTTTTTGAAGTTTGGCTAAATATCGGAGCAGTAATTGATCTAAATATTTATGTAAATTTATGTAATCAAGCATCTTTCTATGAACAGCACCTTTAATAAGTTTAATCAAAGATTTATTTAAATTAGCCATCAGCCAGTTGCGATACAAACCTCAAATTAGGCATGCAATAAGCAGAGCACAGCGGGGCACCAAACACATGAGAGCTAGCACTCGACACACGGATCTGCGAAAGACAGGTTGGAATAATATCCTGCCGAGTGCCATGTGTGCAAAGAAGTAAACAAATATCTTTATCCCCAAAGATTTGCCTGGCATGACCCAGAAAAGATCACAGGCTCTACTTCTGCCGAATTATGCAGCACCGAATGAAGGTGTGAACGGTTTCACCCCACATTCCAGCATGTATTGGGTCAACTGCTGTCTCTAAAGCGCCCGGGTCAAAGAGTAAAGAACTGTGTCTATGTGTGGGTCAATATTAAATGTCATTGTGAGGACTAAGTGTCCCTGCAAGGATAGAATGAGCTGTGAAGACATTTTGCTGAGCCTCGAAAGCAAAAAATGCAAGTTTTATTAGAAAAGCTAATATGTGGTCCCTGGATGGGATGTAGGTCCGAAATCACATCAAGTAACATTCAGTCACAAACCCATCCCAGGGTCTGAGCCCACGTCCTCGTGAATTGGTGTTTCCTCCAGGTGGCTTGATATGGAACCCCGAAATGAGATGGTTCCCAGTCCAGTTTGCACCCAGTAAACAGATCTAGATTTTGGACCCACTGTCAGGGGCTGATGTTCCAATGCTCACTGGTCACACTTGGCCTTGAGGTGTCAGGGTATCAGGGCATCCTCCTCAAGACAATGACCAATTATGCATGTGTAGCTTAACCCCATGGTTCCTAACCTCTTTTCTTTAAAGTCCCCCCGCCGTGAGTATCTGGGTATCTGCGAGAACATCTGGGTGCCCCCAGCCTACACTCAAACAGACCAAGATAATTATGCGATTAATTACAAATCTTTGCTATGAATCGTTGAAGATCGAGGAGAAGCCAGAGTGAACTAGTCAACTGGCTGATTTTTTAGTCATTTACACACATTTAATTTTACTTAACAAGTGCAAAATGTATTTTGCCAAACTCAGAGCAGACACCCGTGGACCCCTGTGATATTTGGAAACCCCTGAGGCTTGGGAACAAGGGAATTAACGCAGTCAAAAAGGCAGAAATACAATCAATTCTGACCATTCTATCTCATTTTAGTGTACACGATCTACAGGGGGCGCTGGAGGATTCCGATTTTAAAGCTCCACTGCTGACACGCTTATTGCAGTTAAATACATGAGATAGGAAAGATCAGTCGAACATGTAAAGCTCTACAATGTAGAATGTATGTACGGTCGTGGAAGCCGAAGCGTGTCATAAAAAATGGATGAACCAGGAGCTAGGGATGTGCTTGTTTAATAGAGGATGACCCAGAAACAAAAGCTGCGCTCAGCTTGTTTGCTTTGCTTTTCATTCTCTATTTTGGTTCCATTTGGGTGTTACGTAACTTGCATTTTCTTTCCTTTTACCGCCTCTGTCTAGCGTGAAATAGGACATGATGGCTCTTACTCCAGGCAATCCTGCCAGCTAAATGAAGTGACGGACGTGGCCGGGGGAAGTGCATTTTATTGACTGGGAAATGAATACAGTCTGTACCGAACTAGATGCACAATCAGGCGCATATGGATGAGTTATGCAGGCACCTGCATTTGTCTCCGGGCCTCGCTAAGCTATTAGCATTCAAACAGGGTCGTTTGCTGATGTGCCTCAGGATGAGATGAACCATGCTGAGACCACAAAAGACTACGATTCAATTCAATTGAAGGTGTCGGCGTGACTTGTTTTTTTTTTTTTTTTTTTTTTTTTTCAGGAAGCCGTATCTATCTGACCGCATTTCTTCTGCAACGTTGCCGCTTCACTGCTTTACTTTCAGATTTAAATAATGTGTTGGACAAATTCCAAACAAGTCAAAACCCAAATGGAAATCAGTTACTTTTATGCCAGAACGACTCACAATTAATACAGTCTTACAATCCAAGCAATTGTGGGTTAAGGGCCTTGCTTAGGGACCCAACTGTGGCAGAGGTGGGATTTGAACCCTGGACCTTCTGCTCCATAGTCCAGTACCTTAGCCGCTAGGCCAGTCCCTTACATTTAACCCTTAAATCTTAACATCTGAGTCACCCACTGAAGGAGGTTTGGTCCCTTTTTGAGTCTTGGTCCTCCAAAGGTTTCTTCTTTTAGGGAGTTTTAGGAGTTTTTCCTTGCCTCTGTCGCCCTAGGCTTATTTACTTTGAAATTGGCCTTGAATATTAGAACATAATCTAAAATTGTAAAGCTAAAAATTTGCTAAAATTACATCATAGTTTCGCCTAGCTTAAAATGCTTAAAACACTTACACCAAATTACTGTAAGGCAAAATAATTAACACAAAGTTTAATCTTCATCATCTTTTCCTATTTTCCAGTTCAGAGAGGCAGGGGGTAAAGAAAAAGCCCAGCCGTCTCTGTCCCCTGAAACTCCTAGCAACTCCTCCTGCTCCCAGGTCATCCAGGAGATTTAATTCCTCATGCAGATCCCAGGTCTATCTCTGGGCCTCCTCCTAGTTGGCCGTGCCTGATGTACCTCCAGTGGGAGGCGTCCTTATCAAATTCTCTGATCTCTCAATCCAAACTTTTATAGTTTTATAGTTCAGTTCGGTCTACAGAAACCCCATTACTGCTGACGTACAGTCTGTCCCCACGTTACCTAATTCCTTTATTCGGGGTATACTGTTACCCCTACCTGGATAACAACGGTAACAAAGTATTAAATATCTGTCATTTCATGAACAGTCTGCATGTCCTCCCCGTGTCTGTGTGGGTTTACTCCGGGTACTCCGGTTTCCTCCCATAGTCCAAAGACATGCGTGTTAGGTTAACTGGTGTGTCTAAAGTGGCCCTTAGTGTAAGGTTGTTCCAGCCCATATGTTTTGCCGGGTGGGCACCGGCTGGCCCGCGACCCCGTGTGAATTAAGCGGAAGATAATGAATGAATGAATGAATGAATGAATGAACTTCACGAAAAATGTATGGAAAGTAAAAACCAAAACTATTGTCGTACGACAACAGCTTTCCCTCACTACATTTCCCAGCATTCATCGCTCCTGCTACGTCGTTCATAACATCACTTACATTTACATTCCTATAGGATCGTACTGCGTATTGCTGTCAGAAAAAATATCCAGTTTAGAGTATGGTTTATGCTAAATGTGTATTTTTGTGTCTTATCGGATTCCCATCGCAAAAATCTTCGAAATTAAAAAAAAATATTCCAAATAAGTTGGGCCATGGTAAATTTAGGAGGACCTGTAATTTGATCCTTCTGAAAGAACTTGTGTCTTGTCTTTTTCGGGATACGTCTTCCGACGTGGCTGTTTAAGAAATGAGAGTCTGCACCAGATAGGGTGTTGACAGGGTGTTTGCCAGCTGAAACATTTTAATCACTGCACTAATTATCCAATCAAAGCCTCTTGAGGATTTGCTCATTTGAATCCAAATAGTGACTTCATCTTTATTTATCAGGCAGTGCAGATTTATTGCAGTGTTTTTATCTCTTCTCGATGATTGCAGGCCAAACTGCAATATAAATAAATAACGAAACAAATAAATCCATACATAAAAACAAATAAAGGCTTCTTAGCCCTGCTACGCTTGGCACATGCTCTCAGAGTCGTGGCTGGATTTAATAGCTAATGCACGAAGTCTCCATCCACATTTACTGCTCACTTAAATTAAGGGATTTGATTCCTTTTTGTGGGCAGTATATTTACCTCTCAGGTGTACATGTGCAGTCGTGTTCCTTTTAATATGTGCTGATGTAACTTATAATGCATTCATAAACAATTAAGGCAGCTGTGGCAGCTTGGCAGAGGTGGGATTTAAACCCTGGACCAGCAGGTCGACGGGCGACAGACCTTAACCACTAGGCTACCACAGTACCAAGCTATTCCCCTATGCTGGTTTAATTCCTGGTACTGCCTTTGGGGTCACTATTACGTTTGTATGAGGGAGGGGGACCAGCTGGGGGATCATCCCCAGTGATACAACAATTAACCCTACAGGTCCTGTGACTGGTTTAATTTCATTATTGTCTTTTGTGCTTTATTTTTATGCTTTAATATTTGCTTTCTTTGTATATTTTATATTCTCTGTTTTAATATAATATTTAGATACCAGTCTTCATATTATTATATTTAAGTATTATTATTATTATTATTATATATAACATATAATATTTTAATATAATAATAATAATAATAACAATAATAATAATAATAATAATAATAATAATAATAATGAATAGTTATTTTAATGATTACATTTAAATGTTCTCTCTAATAATTATTCAATATTATTACATATTTTATTTAATATTTATTATTTTTTAGTAAATCATTTATTTCATATTTTGTTCACATGCAATTACAGTATTCCTATAGCGTCTGTTTATTTAAATTCTTACTAAAAACCTTTTTATATTATTCTTATATCATCCTATTTTTATACTCCATTATAAACATCTACGCCAACAAGCAGGTCGGGTCCCTTTTTGGGTTAAAGTTTTTCCTTTCCACTGTCACCCTAACCTATACATTTTAAAAAGACAATTAAACATTGATTCTGGACTTCATCAACTTCACAATCTTTTAAACATATGTCCTTGACATAATTTGAACATCGGTATAAGACGTTTGAGAAAGATGTCGTAAAAACGTTCTTTCTGGCTTCTCTATGGACGTTAGACGTCATTGACATTTTTCGGACCAGTCTTTGCTCAGTGGGCGGTGTCTATAATAAA
This sequence comes from Parotocinclus haroldoi, assembly GCA_034779995.1. NCBI lineage: Eukaryota > Metazoa > Chordata > Actinopteri > Siluriformes > Loricariidae > Parotocinclus > Parotocinclus haroldoi. Next base: position 8,068 of record JAUZST010007953.1, on the reverse strand, counting down.
ACGAATACTAAATAATAAAAAGTACCTATTCGGAAGGTACCTATTTGAAAAACACAAGGGCTAGAAATAAACCTGACCCTATGGCAGTAATTTGGCTAAAATATCATACTCAAAGCTACACAATAACATACCTCTAACGTGCCTTATCTCAGCGTCCTGCTTTAATCAGTCCCATTTCAGTCTTATCTACAGGACTGTCTTTAACAGCCAGTGTCAGATCCTAACGCAGTACATACCCAGAAAGCTTGTCCTGTGTGCTGGTGATGCATAATACAGTGTACTAAAGAAGATTCCTACCAGCTATCCCATATGCCATGTCTTCTTCATCAGTTCTTCATATAGAATGAGAAATGGGTATCAGTGAAAACAGCTCAGCCCTCCAGACGTGTATCGTTTGTGTTGTTGTGTTAAGTATTCTCTATTCCCTCCCTGAGTTTGGTCTGTCCTGGTTCACTCCCCAATTATTTATGATCTTGTTCGTTGAGCGCAAAAAGCACTTTGTCTCCGAGCAGCACAACTGAGCATGTTCACCGTAACGATGTACAGGAACTCGTGTGCATTATGTACCACCTTGTTTTATGCCTTAAACTAAGAAGCACGTGGCAAAGGTTCAAGGGTCTGCCTGCTCCACTTTTGGAGCATGTGCAGTGTAGAAGTTCTGTTGGTATTTCCAAAAAAATAAATCAATAAAAAAAAACCGTCCAGTCCTAGTAACATCGAAAAAAAAAACATTTAATAAGCCGGACGAACCAGGTGTGCAGGCCAGGATGAAACAAAAAGTTTATCTTGAATTTTTAATTAAGCCACAGACACACACAACATTAAACTGTTTTGTCCGTTAAACCAAAACGGGACCCCTGCATCCACTTGGTCACTGCTTGGTTGTCTCTGTCATGCGCCATTAGCCATCGGAAACTTCCCTAAAAGGTTCTAGGGATTCCTCAGCATGAGTAGCCTTGGGGAAATGACAAAGTGGAAACCAGACAGCTAGCTTGTTTGTTGCTTCTCTGACGTGTGAAGTGTCAGTGCATCAAACTGTGTTTTCTAAAAAAAAAAAAAAAAAAAAAAAAACGGAGACGAGACAGCTTTTGTTTGAACCACACTTCTCAGCATGTCTCAGGACCACGGCACGCTAAGTAGTGCCGGTTCCTCTATTTTCCGTTTCCTCCTGGATGTGACAAAGCTGTGCCAGTTTTGGCTGTCAGCCGGTTGACTGGGTGTTCGGTTCATGTAGCAGGAAGCACTGTCATTTTGAAGCGGGATGTCTGCGCTTGCGTCTGGTTGTCAGCGAGGCAGCCATATTGCCCCTAAAATGATCGAGAGTTCTAACAAACTCCTCATGCTGGTGTAGCATCACTCCTAACTTGCTTGAAATGATAAAGAGTTTTAAAAATGCTAAGCACAACTTTTTGACCTTTCACCAAAGCTAACGCACTGGTTATATCGGATCTACTGCTTCCACTGAGTGTGATCTTCATACGTACGCTGCTCACAAAGCTGAGGGGTCATTTCATTTTAAAGTATCCCCTCATTTTTGTGAGCAGTATATTACTTCCTTGCAAGGTTGTCCACGTTGTGTCAGATTTCATCATGTGCGGTAATGGTAAACAGGTTTCTAGATCATTTTCTGATAGGACTCTGCCTTGGCCACTCAAGTACATTCCTATCCTTAGTCCACCATGTTGTTTTATTAAAGGTGTCTTTAGGGACATTGGGGTTTATTTCTGGAACGTGAACCACCTGCCCATCTTCAATCCTTCAATCCTTGAAAAATAAGGTGTACCAGCTTCCCTTCTACCTTCTACCCTGACCAGTCTTTCAGTCCCTGGTTAACACAACACTCCCACCACACAGCACTGCCACCACCATGCTTCGCAGCGTGTATGGGATATTCTGGATCGTGTGCTCTGTTTGGTTTCCAGTTCAAGACGTTCAATCTTGGTTTCCAGTTATCACAAAGCCTTACAAACGCTCAGTGTGTGTCAAACAGTGTGAAGCATCTTGTTTCCAAGCCGTACAGACCAACCTTGTGTAAAGCTTGTGAGATTGGTGGTTGACTAATTGCAGACATGAAGTCTTGCAAGTTCTTCAAATTTGCCGTCAGACACTTGGACTGCTCCCTAATCAATATGCTCCTGGCTATGTTGGCAGCCCAAATGAGACCTTCCACCTCGTAATAATGCTCTGAACGGTACCATGAGGGATAATTGAATCTTTTCCCTAGTTTTTACTGATTTCATTGACTAAATTGAACCTAGACAGGGTGCCAATCCATCATAGGGCACATACACAATCATACACTAGGGGCATTTTAGAGGCACCAATTAACTAACACACATATCTTTGGATCTCTGTAAACGAGTACCCCAATGGGGATTGAACCAAAGAGCTTCTCACTGTGGGATGACAGTTCTACCCACTGAGCCACTCAAGTTATTTAAACATCAGAATGAAATTAAGAAAATCACATTTCAGGTTGCAAGAAAGAATTCCAGTCTGGAATATTAATATTAGAGTGCAATGGAAAGGCTAAATAATAATCAGCCTGAAACATCGTAAACATAGTGGAGGGACTAAAAATAATCAAGCCCAAAGCACAATGGATTGGATTAACCCAACCGGAATGGAAAATCCACTTCATTCTCAAAGGATGTGCCTCATGCTCTGGACCTTGGAGGACTGGCCCCATCTGGCCTTCAATCAAAAGTGCTTCAAGGGTGTACCAGTGATAGGTGTTCTTCTGGGTTCCTTACTGGTTTTGAGTTTAGCTGTATCTTTCTCATGCAGCTTTGTTGCAGGTTGACTGGCCAGTTGATGTTTCGAGCCTAATATGTAATCCAGCTAGACCTCCTTTCACCTCCATCTCTAAATAAATGACTAAGCATCAACTCTTAGCCTTCTCCATCTTCCATGATGCTTTGATCCACTCTAATCTGGTCTGTCTTATTAAATACTAAGAAACTAAGACGTTTTATTATCTCATTTTACAGGAAAGCCGTTGAAGCCGTTTAGTAAACAATCACTATGAATAAGTAGAGAATTTTCTCATTAACTACAACAGTTATTAAGAACCAAGTCTGAAAGGATCCTAGGGCTAAGATTAGCTCACCATGCTAACGTTGCATCTCTCGGCTGCTCTCAGAACTATTGACCATGGTGTATTGTAAAACTCAAGCTTTAAAATGTTTCTTTGAAAACCATTTTACAATTAACGCTATTCCAAATCAAATCTAGAGATTTAAAAGAAAGAAATATGATAGCAAAACTTACTGGATCTCAGGACGTATTAGCTTCTGGGAAATGAGCAGCAGACAGGAAGCAGATGCAGCAGATGCAAAACCAATAATCCAAGCATATATCAGAAACCATTTTAACTTGAGTGAGTCTTGAGTCCTGACACTGAACCTGCTATTGGCGTCACGTTGATTAGGCTCAGCTGCTTAACGGTGTACTCAGACTAGGCCATCTGTACCGTGCCACAGCATGTTTGACTAGTGTCATCGCTCTGTAACATGCTCAGGCGTATTCAAATGAACCACTGACCTGTTCTCAGGCCTACTTCAAGGACCTGGACCTGGACCTGGGCACTGTTCGGTTTGACGCTGGCCACGCCGAGCACAGAACACAACGCTAGCTGCCTTTGTAAAAAACGTATACACGTAGCACGAATAGCTTGAGGTCCAAAATGAGTCCTAAAAATCCACAAAGTACAGTCCAGTGTGCTGTGGAAACGAGCCTTTCTCCACCGCAAAAGTGGTGTTAGTACAAGAAGGCAAGTGAATTGGGAAATCATACTGGGGAATGGTACAAAGCAATCAGGCATAGAATGATTACTCCAGGAGACAGACATGTGAAGCATGGTGGATGTAGTGTCACAGTCTGTCTGGAAATAGATCACCTTAACAAGGCTCTAATGCTTGAACTGGGACTGCCTATGGAAGTGCAGCACCTTATTATGACTCGGGTTAGTTTTAAAGCCACTGGAGGTGATACAAGGCACTGGCTCTTTACTGACCAAGTCAATCACTGGACTACAGAATGAGCGGTCTAAATATTGTTCAGGGAAACCCCTCCGAACAAGCAGGGAAATGCTGCTTTGTAGGCCAAGTAGACCTAGATACCTATCAGTGCCTTGGCGTAAATCACACATGAATCCTTAAACTGATCAAAGTTAACCAACTTAAATAATATCGCTTCTTAATGACGCTACATTTTCCATGGACACTGCCTTTTGCCCATGTTTCCATCCCCGAATGACTTATCGCTTTACTCTTTTGTATCAGAATGCCAAGTACTTCCACTTGCCCATGTTTTTGTTAAAGTCGCAATCCAAGTTGAAGTGCTTTATATGTTTACTCCCTCTAAACAAAGGGCCCCGCTACTGCCGTTGCATGATAATGGCTAATTAATTGTGTACGGGTAAGTAAACGCATGTGCGCTTGGTGGGATCTGCATGTGCAAGAGCCTCCTGGAGAAGAGCTTCTAATGCAGCTGCAGACTGGGTTGTAATTATTTCATCTTTCACTCACCAGCCAAATTAATCATAGCACCATGGCGGTTTTTGCCTCATTAACTGTGATCTGTCAAAAAGCACTAATCGTGTTGAGCAGGCTGGTCAAAAGACATTTGTCATAGAGAAAGCAGTGGTTTCTTAACCATGCTGGATTAAGTTTGTCCTTCCAAATATCAATCTTAAAGCCTATTGTAATTTATAGCAGCTAGGGGATCGTTTAGATGTTACCGTTAGCGGAGACTCTAAGCGACCCTTATCCCAAACCGTTTCCGTAGCCCTTACTGCACCTAGTATGAGTCACTATCTTACTTTGAACTTAAACTAAAGGCACCAAATGTTGTGGAAACCCAAAGAACATAACCAAACGGGTACCAGTTTGGATTTTACTCATCCTGAAAGCCTTCACCAAGGTGTTGGAGAGGGTTAAAATCAGGATTTTGTGAAAGGCCAGCGAGGGTTTTCACACCAGTGCTTGCAAAGTTGAGGTCAGGACACTGTAAATGCCAGATGTTCTATACCAGACTTGGCAAAGTGAAGATCAGGACTCTGTGAAGGCCATTCAGATTCTGGTTTAGAAATGAACGGATGATGATTTCTCTGCTAGAAAAATGGATTTGACACATTTGATGTAGGGCCAGTTCTTTCTGAAATCTAAATACCATAGCAGGCATGAGGCAGATTTACCTGAAGTGATGCCTTCTCCAAAATCACACTTATTACAGCCTTGAGCTTTCTTAGAGCATGCCTTGACATGTCAATCACATGCGTCTCCTGAATTATGCATGCACAATTTCGATGCAAAACGGCGAGGCATTGATGTCAGAATTCTTCCTCAGTCACGCCGGTGGTTGCTGAGGCAAGCGATTTTGCTTCCATAGCGATAATCCTGCGCGAGTGTCTGCCAAACCCCATGTGGTCATGTGCATGAGATGTTCAACGGAAGTCTTTACCTGTGTGAAAGATACACTTATTGGTAATCACTTATTAACAGCTTTAATTCCTCACACATTGTTCCTCAATAAAAAATATAATTGAGTTCTTTGAGGGGTGAAGAGTGTGGGGATGTACTTTCAATCCTGTGAACGGTAAACCCTGCAAGGTACTTCAAATCCTGGTGTTTATCAGCCCTCTTAAGTCATTGGATATACAGGAAGGGATGTATAGACTAGTCGACTAGAACATTCACTGGTCACAATGGGATGCTGTTGTCAACTAGTGGGAATTAGGGAAAAAAACACTACCTAGGATGCAGGGAGACAGTAAAGAAAGCAACTCTTCTTAAAACCACTAATCAAACTGTGGGATTAAATATTTCAGAAAAGATGAGTCCAAATGAGTTCAGTAATCTGAACTGTAGTGCTTATTTTGTAAAACATCAAGTAAGGGAACATTAAGTAAAAAGATCCTGGATCGTATAAACACAGCAGTGCTGATAGTGTAACCATAATACAGTAACCTTTAACAAAGATCTATATCAGTGAAAAAGACTTACATTGTCTTATGTCAGGAGTAAGCGCTGCACTAATGTCTTATTTGGCACATTTATTTACTGTTATCTTTAAAAATGAACCCTAAGGAAGCACTGAAGCTGGAATTTTACTTTAGGGACCGCCTATAGCTGTTCTATATTCGTTATTTAAACAGGTACAGATTTACTTACACTTGGGCAATAGCAGCATCCAGTAGATTTAAGGGGTACCAGGTTGTAGTCTTTTGGAAAGGGTCTTTTGGAAAGGGTAGCATCCAGCCCCAGCTACGATATGAAACAAACACCTAATGCCTCACAATTAACCACTAAATGAACAAAACATGGTCTGTGTAAGTAAGACGTCATTCAGAACACCATCTACTCATATTTTCCTGAATGGTTCAGTCATTTTCGAATGGCAGCAAATGTTCAGTACTTCAGATAGGGAGTAAAGAACTAAAACCATGCAGATGTTTATATATATAGCGGGAATTTAGATAACAAGAGTTGAGATAACGAGGATCAGCTGTAGTGAAAAGCTTTATGACATTTCCCAGAACGTATTCATGACAGGAAAACAAATGGACATGGCCAGTATGAGATGGAAAGACAGTGAGAGTACTGGTCACCAGTATGAGATGGAGATATAACATGAGAATACTGGTCATATGAGATGGTAAGATTTTTTTACATTAAAGCAAATTGACGTTAATTGGATTGGACACTAAATTGGGCATCCCTGTTTTTTTTTTTAACAAATTCCTTTTCTGAGAAACTGCCTCATGGCACTACCCGCTACACTCCATATCTGGTACAACAAGCTGGGTTTGAGATTGTTTAGCTAATAAGCAGTTTTTTCAAGCATCCCTTCTCTCTGTTTTTCTTTTCCCGTCCACCTATGACTTTGCGTGACCCCATCATGGCCCTTTCATTCCCCTGTCTCACTCTCTGACCTCAATCTGTCATAACTGCTGCAGCAGCTTCGAATAAACTCTCCGACGTTCCCAGAGACAAAGAAAGGGAGCAGATTGTTGTTGGAGTGCGGATTAAATCAGACAACATGGCATCTGTTTCTCGCTCTCACTAGAAGGAAGGATAATAAATGCTGATAGTGAAGTGGCAATGTGTTGCTTAAGATGTTGGCGGATAGCCTTACGGAGAAGTTTAGGCACACTTCATCGAATGACAACAACTTTAGTTGTTTAACTGTTTGTTCATACAGCACAGGGTGCAAGGTGGGTTAAGCAACAACCCTAGCGAGATGGAACAAATGTAGACACAGGGACAATGTGCAAACTCCTAAATGTTTGCTTAAGATATTCCTGGATTTAGTTCTTTAAGAGCATACATGCTGCCATATGACATTGCAACTTTTGCATTGGATGCCGGAAACATCTGCATCTGTCTGCACCCTTTTCCTTTCTCACCACCTTCCATGTGATTTTCCACTTCCAAGTAAAGCATCATATTTTCTCTGAGAGTAGTCCTGAAGCACTGTCGATGCGAAACGAAGTTCATGGGGTGAAAACAAATGGTTCAAAAACTGCTTAAGGGTGGTGTCGCAGCAGACGTTTATACTTTATTTCCCCCTCTGTGGTAGATGGCAGTGCGTACTGGTGCATGGAGATCAGCGGTATAACATGCAGTGAGATAGAAGTAGTGGCTTTATGCTCGGCTTCCTGTAGGTTTTGGGGGTGGGCACTGTACGGTAAACGCTCTCTTCTTATGAACCTGATGAATTCTAAAAGTGCTTGTTCATTTTATCGGCTGCTGTTTGTTGCCGACAGGTGGCAAATGGTGTATATGTTGGTGATGGTGACCAGTTTGAGATTATGACTGGTAAGATTCTGAGAGAGCTGTTTACCAGTATGAGATGGTGAGACAGTGAGAGTTTTGGTCGCTAGTATAAGATGGTGAGACAGTGAGAGTTTTGGTTACTAGTATGAGATGGTGAGACAGTAAGAGTTTTGGTTACTAGTATGAGATGGTGAGACAGTAAGAGTTTTGGTCACTAGTATGAGATGGTGAGACAGTAAGAGTTTTGGTCACTAGTATGAGATGGTGAGACAGTAAGAGTTTTGGTCACT
>JAUZST010007952.1:0-13858 GCA_034779995.1 Parotocinclus haroldoi | reverse complement strand
CCGCTCTAAGTGGCGACTTGTGGCTTCTTTTTCTTATTCGCTTCTCACGTTCTTTGGTCCAAATAAGGGAATAAAATCACACGTATATAACAGGATTTTCTGTACTTTAGGATTCGGTCCCAATAAGCAGCTGCTCCCTATTTTCCTTTCCTCCACAGACGGTGCGGTACGGCGAACTCTCTTCCATCTACTTGGGCAATAAGCCGACGATCATCCTGAATAACGTTGACGCGGTGAAGGAAGCGTTTGTACAGAATGGGCACGTGTTCTCCGGGAGGCCGTTCATTCCCTTAATGGACTGGATCACCAGGGGGTATGGTCAGTACAGCCTCGTTCATCTCGACCATCACACCGTTTCCGCCGTTATTCTTGTCCGTTGTTTCGTCCTAGTAGAACCTCTTAGCCTCCGGTAACTCCTTCTACTACTCACAGGCATAACGATGGTCACGTACGGCCACGCCTGGAAGCAGCAGCGCCGCTTCGCTCTCCACACTTTGAGGAACTTCGGTCTGGGGAAGAAATCGGTGGAGGGACGAGTGGCCGAAGAAGCTCGGTTTCTGATCCGAGAGCTGCTCAAACACGAAGGTGGGTCATGAAGAGCTTCATGTGCATCTCGTGCTATGGCGTTATGTCCTTAAATCCGTTTCAACGTTCGAAGGGAAGGCTTTGAACCCCATCCACCTCACCATGAACGCCGTCTCCAACATCATCTGCTCCATCGTGTTCGGGGACCGCTTCGAGTACGACGACGAGCGCTTTGCTAAGCTGATGGAGATCATGAACGAAAACATTCGGCTTGCTGGATCCCCTATGGTTGTGGTAGGGTTCCACCAAATAAATAAATAAATAAATAAATAAATAAAATCATTTGTGTTTTTGGTAAACCTCTAGCTTTCATTTGCAGACGAATGCTCTGTTGATGGCTGTAAATAATCAGACGTTTTGGGGAACAGATCTGTAGCCTACAGGAAGGCAAGGTGATGTTTAATCCAAATGGTTTTGTTTTTTTTATTTACGGGCAGGTTTTTAACCTGATCCCCAGCATAAAACACCTCCCTGGACCACACCAGAAGTTCCATCAGAACGCCGGTGCTTTAATAGAGTTCATCCGGGAGGCCATGGAGGAGCGCAAGAAGACTCTGGATCCTGAAAATCTCCGTGACTTCATCGACGCCTACCTCGTGGAAATGAGCAAGGTGAGAGGGCGACCGATTCATACTGAAGAACAAGCACAGTTCTGGTAGCGAGCGTGTCTGGACATGACTACGTTTTTTTTTTTTTGAGCAGCACGACTCAAAGGAAGACTCGACGTTTCACGTGGACAACCTCCTGATGTCCACCACCGATCTTTTCTTCGCTGGAAGCGAGACCACGGCGACCACTCTGAGATGGGGCCTCATTTACATGATGAACCATCCCGAAATCCAAGGTACCGTCGCACAGGGCGCCGAAAACGCTGTGACGGACACGGTTTGGGGTCTACGAGCTAAACGGAAAAACATATTCAGCCCCAGGTACGACTTACAGTGGGCTTTGTTCTATATTTAAGAACGCTGCCACGAGGAGATCGTTCACGTTCTGGGTTACGACCGAGCTCCCAGCATGGACGACCGAGAGAAGCTCCCGTACGCTCACGCCACTGTGCACGAGATCCAGCGTTTCGGGAACATCGTTCCCCTCGGTTTGGTTCACTCAGCCACTCGGACCACCAAACTGCGAGGGTACACCATCCCCCAGGTACCGTATTTCAATTCCACCACAATTTCCTCCATGAACGCTGAGCCCTAGCAGGTCTAGACTAAACTTCTCTTCGTCTGAGTACATCCGTTTAACGTATCTGTTCAGGGAACCGAGATCTCGGCCAATTTAACGGCCATCATGACGGATAAGGAGCACTGGAAACACCCGGACACCTTCAACCCCGAGAACTTTCTGGATAAAGATGGGAAGTTCTGCAAAGACGAATCCTTCCTGCCTTTTTCTCTGGGTGAGACACGGGCCTTATATACCAGTCCAATACCAAAACGTTATGAGCGCTCAGAGCGATCCTGGTCAGCAGTGGTCAAAAACAGCCAGCTGGCTATCCTGTTTGGTCCAATGCATGAAACACTGACGATTTCCAAATTTGTTTGTGTCAAAATACTCATTTTCATTTGAATCTACCTTGCATTGCCGCCGTTGCATTTAGAAAATCATCTAGCTGGGAGCCAGAACTTGCCGTATAAGCCTTGTGTTTGCATTACAGGTCCGAGGGTGTGTCTCGGAGAGTCTCTCGCAAAAACGGAGCTCTTCATCTTCTTCACGTCTCTGCTGCAAAGGCTGAAGTTCTCCTGGCCGCCTGATGCCCCGCCCATCGACATGGACGGCATTATGTGTGGGATGCGGGTGCCCCACGCCTTCCAGATGACCTGCCACAGCCGAGAGCGCTCGACACCGACACCTTGATTCTCTGAACATGCAAAGAAAATGCCTTAATGGAAGTCACTGCAGGAGCTACATCCATAGACTGCAACCTGATTGGCTGCTGTGTTTTATGATGTAATAATATAATAATATTGATGATAATAACAAGAATGTAACATGATTTGAAAACAGGCTGCTCCCGGGCATGCATTCTCGGCTATATGAATGTGCAAAGGCAGTTGTGTGAGCTGATTTTAGAAGGTATAAAAGGGAAACACTGCATTAAATTACTGAAAATTAATGGTGTGTGTGTGTGTTTGTGTGTGTGCCTAGATAAGCTATAAAGTACAAAGTTCAGTGTCTCTTTATCTGTACGTGCATGCACAAACACACCCGCGCAAACGCACTTTTCTGCCGTCGCCATACTGCCCCCTGCTGGACATAAATGTAAGCAAAGTCAAGCGAGAAACCAGGAGTCCCAAAACACGCTGCAATTAGTCGATCTTCATTGTATCAACATAAACCGATCTTTAAAAAGGAAAGACGGCTAGGAATATTTTTGATATGTACATGGATATATATTAAGAGGCGTTTCAGATCAACCGGAGGGAGTCTGGATTCAAATTCTGTAATCCAGACAAAGGCTACAACCACCAAAGTTGTGTTTAAAGTAAAAAAGCAGAGTCATTTCCTGCTATAAAACTAAAAGAACGCTTGGATTAAAAAATGATGGGGGTGAGTAAGAGAAAAACTTTAATCAAGTTTTAAAAGAGGCTGTGATTTCTACTAAATGCCAGAAGACTTTATGTAAAGGGTAAGCGACCTTAAATCACAGGACACCGTCTGTGCAAAACACACCAAAGAGGGTAGGACGTCACACCCTGTTTAGATCTGATATCTGAGCACAAAGGGTAACAGATGTGAAAGGTGGGAGAGTATAAAAAACTTGCAGAACTCTCTCTATCTTTCTCTCTCTGTCTAGCTCCACCTCTTCCTGTTTTTCCATGTCGAGACTAGCTCTGGTCCTGCAGACCACAGTCAGGACTCTGCTTTCACCATGCAGTCTGCCGTATCTGGACCTTGGTAGACGGCTTTAAGCCACCGCCTTTTAAGATCTGATTATGACAACGTGAGGCAACAAAGGTGAACCATGAGCATTTCAAAGCGTTGCAACATTCCGAGGTCTCCGCCTCTTCCTGGTTTTGTTTATAAATCCTCTCTGCTCCAGCAGACAGCGCACTAGTATCTCAGCATGCAGTCCGTTCTCAAATATCTCGACCTTTGTTCTTTGGCTCTGGTCGTGTTGGTCGGCCTCATCACTCTGGTCCTGCTGGAGATCTTCAGGCTGAGGTCCTCCAGGAACCAATGTCCTCCTGGACCCAAACCCGTTCCCTTCGTTGGGAACATGCTCCAGTTCATGAAGGACCCGATGGGCATCATCAGATCGGTAAGTTTTTGGTTTGTTCCATTTCAGAGAGGTCTCGGCGATAGAGGAGAGCTCAGAAAGGAAACACGGACCAAGTCGACCAAGCGAGCAGGTGGAGTAAATAGGGGAGCTGTTTTAGGGGGAAGGAAGAACCAGGTTTAGTTTAAGACGTTCTCAAAACCTCAAAGTCTTCGCTTGAAACAAAAAGGAAACACCATCGTCTCACCATGGATGGAGATCAACAGCTCGATCACAGATTATATAGCGGATCCTCTGCTGTAGCCCCACAGTTTGTTTACATTTAGTCCATTTAAACAACATCCAGATGTTTAATAGCCATGGCTCAAACCTGGGACGTTTGGCCCTTAATGGTGGCCATGGCCGTCCATGGAGTGAAGGTGTAGTTAGATAACCGAGTCGTTACGGCGAAGTAGTAAAACACCTCATATCAGTGTTATATCATGAGCTAAGCTAACACAGCGAAAGGGTGCAAACAAAAAGGCTTTAACAGAAGCCAATAGTAAAAAAAAAAAACCCCGCCAATAGTATTTTTATTCTCGCACAACTTCGATACTTGGTATTTAGCATTGTTTCCGTCCTTTTCTTTAACCCGCTCTGAGACAAAAACATCAAGCCAAGCGCTCAAAACGTTTTGGCAAACATGAGATAGAGGGGACGGAGGAACAAACGGCCACCAGGAATAGAAATCCTTTTTGGAAAATACGACAAATGTGCGGCAACAGCGGGAAAAAGGTCAAGCATGGGCAAAAGTAGCAGAGGCGTAAAAAGAAATGGGCTGCTTTCAGATCGGTTCCCGAAAACAAGGGAGCAAAGAAAGGCCTGCGACAAATGTCCCGTTCAGAGAATGTCCACTTTAAGAAGGTTTTCTTTCCTGGGACACTTTGGGGAGTTTGTGAAAGTACGTACTCTGAGCCCCCGAGCAAGACTCTTAAAAAGTTATAGGCGTTTTTATCTAAGTGTTCGAATCCGTGGACCACAAGGTTGCTCCGCTCTTGGACCCTTGAACGAGCCACCAGATCTTTGACCTTGTGCCTTGTCCAAATGTCAGCTGTATTTAGATCATTTAAACCTTTAGGTCACCTTTGGTTTGGTCTCTACAGATGGTCCGCTACGGCGACCTTTCTTCCATCTACGTGGGCAGGAGGCCATTGTTTGTCCTGAACAACCTGGACTTGGTGAAGGAAGCATTCGTTCAGAATGGGCACGTGTGCTCTGGGAGGCCGCACATGCCCTTAATAGAATGGGTCACCAAGGGCTACGGTCCGTACAACCATCCATCATCCACCTCTCTCTGAACCCTCATACCACCTTTGAATGCAACTAAACGTCCGGTAACGTAATAACAAATGACCTCCCTCAGGGATCCTGGCGGTCACGTACAGTCACGCGTGGAAGCAGCAGCGTCGTTTCGCTCTGCACACGTTACGTAACTTCGGTCTGGGGAAGAAATCGGTGGAGGCACGGGCGGCCGACGAAGCTGGATACCTGATCAGAGAGATGCTCAAACATGAAGGTGGGTCACGAAGAGCTTCGTCGGGACTTCCTGAAGCTGCACACCGAGACATGCTTTTACGTTTTGTTTTTGTCTTTTTTGATAGGGAAACCTTTGAACCCGTTCCACATCATGATGAACGCCGTCTCCAACATCATCTGCTCCATCGTCTTCGGAGACCGCTTCGAGTACAACGACGAGCGCTTTGCCAAGCTGATGGAGATCATGAACGAAAACATCAGGCTAGCTGGAACGGCCGTGGGAGTGGTAGGACGCAAATGGGGATCGTTTCCTTTCGTCGTCGCCGTGTTTTGGTTTGGTTTGAACGTAGCTCGGGTGGTTTAAACGCTGGAGTAATCTTGGGATGGAGCACACTTTAGATTCCCTACCACCTAAACCGTGGCCTTCAAATAATCTTCAGTCGTCACCAAAAAAGGGCCCAAAAGGTCTGCTTACCTGAAGAAGTCGAAGAAGTTGTAATCCTTGCACGCTGTACCAGCAAAACGAGCTGGACCAGACTGGATTAACATCTAATCCATTGACTCGTTGAAGAGTTAAGAGCACTCCTTCACTCACTGACTCGTTTTACCAACACTGGCTGGCGTTTCCCCTTTGGCACGCTGAAAAACTGGGCGTCCAGACCTAATGTCAATAGACTTTTTATGTAACGCCATTCAGTAGACTCTGGCGGGCATGTGGAAACTTGTGGAAACTTATGAAAGCCAGGATTTTTTAAAATATTGAATCGATCTCCGGAGTTATTATTGCCTCTCATGCAGCATTAAACCAAAATAGTGCTCAACCAAACTGTCCTTTGGCATTTCTCATTCTTCCTGCAGATATTCAACCTGATCCCCGTCATAAAACACTTCCCTGGTCCACACCAGAAGGTCCGTCAGAATGCCACCGCCTTGATAGAGTTCATCCGGGAGGCCATGGAGGAGCACAAGAAGACTCTGGATCCCGAGAACCTCCGCGACTTCCTGGACGCCTACCTCGTGGAAATGAGCAAGGTGAGAAGGTCCACCGACGATCCACCGTCCTTCACTTCTCATTTAACGAAACCTTCTACCGGCGGGTTTAAGAGTAACTTCCGGTTTCGTTTCGAGCAGCCCGACCCAAAGGAAGACTCGACGTTCCACGTGGACAACCTGCTGATGTCCACGGCTGATCTCTTCCTCGCCGGGACCGAGACCACGGCGACCACTCTGAGATGGGGCCTCATTTACATGATGAACCATCCTGAAATCCAAGGTACCGTCACCGAGAGCGTCCAAAACCAATGTTACGGAATGTTAATGGCTTCTGTTTTTTCCGCAGAACGCTGCCACGAGGAGATCGTTCGTGTTCTGGGTTACGATCGAGCTCCAAGCATGGACGACCGAGAGAGACTCCCGTACACATGTGCGACTGTGTACGAGGTCCAGCGTTTTGGGAACATCGTTCCACTCGGTGTGATTCACCAAACCACTCAGGCCACAAAGCTACGAGGATACACCGTCCCCCAGGTGATGATGCACCATTCCCACAAATTTATTTCCATCCTACTTTCCAATATTTTATCCCGTCACGACTGAATTCCTTAATTCTCTGGCTCGTCTTTACGTCGCCTAAACTAACGTCCCCGTGCAGGGAACCGAGATCTCGGCCAATTTAACGGCCATCATGACGGATAAGGAGCACTGGAAACACCCGGACACCTTCAACCCCGAGAACTTTCTGGATGGAGACGGGAAGTTCTGCAAGGACGAAGCCTTCCTCGCTTTTTCTCTGGGTGAGACACGAGATTTAGTGTAAACAACAACAACAAAAAATTGCCTCAGAAGTGGGAAATGAAGTAACCCCCAACAATGTGAGATGCGGGACCCTCAAAAACCCTCAACCCCTGGATTTAAAAATGTCTTTCTGAAGTTTAGAAGTTAAACTCAAAATGTTCACCTCAAAATTTACCTCGTGACTTCTCTTACTCGCTGATGCTCTTGCTCAGTCTCTCTTTACTTCACCTCGTTTCCTCGTTCATATAAACGAATACACTCATTGGTTAAACATCTCTTTCTCAACTTCAATCCTCCCGTCTTCGTTATTTACGCTCGTTCAAACGACTCTTTTGCGTCTTTCTGAGGCAAACACACACCTAAATACCACAGTATCTGAGCGGTTTAGCGCCATGTTTGATTCGTTTCTGTGTTTAAGTGTTTATTCACGACTGAAATATAAACCCCGCCATTCGCAACGGTTTTTCAGCCATTAAGGTTTGACGTGATTTGTGCGCCTCTGCTGACCTCTGGTGGCCAGGAAACCGCACAGTGGCTCCATTACATTATCTTAAACACCATTTCAATATATGGTTCCAACCTTCGCCCCGTTTTACACGGAATTGCAGTTTAAAACGCCATTTTGCAGCTTGATAAACTGTATTTTATATGTTGCAGGTCCGAGGGTGTGTCTCGGCGAGGCTCTCGCTAGGACGGAACTCTTCATCTTCTTTACGTCTCTGCTCCAGAGGCTGAAGTTCTCCTGGCCCCATGACGCCCCGCCCGTTGATATGGACGGCATTGTGGGGGTGGTCAGGATGCCCCATCCCTTCCAGATGATCTGCAGGAGCAGGGAGTGTTCCACACCGAGTTCCACACCGAGTTCACCCCTAAAAAGCTGAACCTTAACACTGTGCCGGCAAGACTTAAGCTAGGCTCCTTCGAGTTCCAGTTTTCGTGAAATAAAAAAAAACTGTATCTTAACATGTGTTTTGTTATGGTTAATGCGGGCGGAACGCCGTTCCAGGGGCACGCTGTGCTCGCTCAGGATAAGGGGGTTACAAAGTCCTTGCTTCACGCTCAAAACTGCATCTCCAGGCTACGATCTGATTGGCCGCTGCATTTTATGACCTCATAATTGAATCCCTAATACAGATACGGAACGAAAACTGAGCATTCGCATCCATTCAGTCAAACAGGTTTGTAAAGGTGATTGTTATTTCCTACTGTAGGTGAAATACCCAGTAGTCATACAATGTTGTGCAAAAGTTTTGGCACCCCAGCTCATGCTGACTTTCCTAATGACTTTCTAAATGCTACGTTATAAAGCATAACGGTAAAGGGACTGTGGGACTGTGGTAGCCTAGCGGTTAAGGTGCTGGACTATGGACCAGAAGGTCCAGGGTTTAAATCCCGCCTCTACCACAAATGAGAAAGGTTCTTTACCCCTGATTACTTGGGTTGTAAGACTGTATGAATTGTAATCTGGATAAATGTTAAGGTTTTGGCTTCACCGACTTTATCCTTTGACTGCGCGCGAGAGAGAACGAACGAAACCGAACCACAAGGGCACGCGAGGCTTTTATTTCGAACGTGTGATCAGCGATGACAAAGATTCAAAACGATTACTCCATGTAATAAATCCATAGTAGAAAATGCATTATAAATGACTAAAAATGCACTGCATAGATTATTCCGACCGATTTAGATTTCCATTTAAAAGCAGACTAATAAAATATCCATAAATAAATAGAAACATCTGTAGACTCCACCTGAGCCGGAATGTTTGGTTTTGTTTTTCCCCCCCGAGGCGGCACCTCTGCCTGCGTTACGCGTTTCCAACCAGCAGATGGTGCTACATAGAACTGCAACTACATTCAATACGGGTTAAGAGAGTCATTATTCCTCACATTCACCCCTCCTGGGATCGTGACAGGCACTCGGAGTTGGGATTTCAGGTGAAACTTTTGGTATAAAAGATCAAATCTGCCAAAAAAAAACCCCTTCCTAGGCTGCTGCAGGGAAGAGGCGGGTTTGAACCCCGACCCCCCTCAGGCACACCACGCTTGGGATGGCGGAGAGCAGGTGCCGGACGGAGGGGTAGTTCCTCAGCAGCTCCTCGTCACAGAGAAGAGGGCACGAGCTGCGAGCCTGGTTTAGGGTCAGGCCGTCCCGATGCCGGCGCAAAAGTTCTCGAAGGTGAGTCTTCAGCTGCAACATTTTCTGCTCCACGGGTGATCCTGTGGGAGAAAGTTCCATGTTAACACCATTTCAGGTCCTATCATCCACACACACACACACACACACACACACACACACACACACACACACACACGAGGGGATATTTCAGAATACGAAGAGGAACCCATAAGAACTGGGCGATCTGATCCTGTCCTCCTCCATCGCTGTCAGTGTGTTTTGGCCACTCCTGGGTGACCCTACACCCTACTGAACACGACGCGGGGGCACCCTGGTCCAGTCTGACCTGCTTCTGTTCACCCCTCCCCCCTGAATATATCACCTACTACTCAATCACTCTCACTGACTTTGCATCTCATTTGCGTAATCGAACCACTTGTTGGAGATTCTCACTGAAGAGCTCAACCAGAGTGACCAAAGAAAAGCATCTGGTCTCAAAAGTTTCTTTTAATTGTGCCTGTGCTGTGCTGTCGTCCCGAGAAGAGTTTTTTAGTCATTCAACTTGAACAAACTCAGCATTTTGGGGAACGTTTTGTACTCCATGACTATGTCTAAATATCCCTATCGCAACTGAAATTAAAAAGTGAAACATGGTTTGACAGAACATTACGAAAAATTATGATATTAGAAAAATAGCGACACCAATAAGCCGATCATTAAATGAATAAATGAAATGGCAGGTGAATAAATAAAATACGTAACCACGCCCTAGGTGTTCAGTGGGCACTTGGGAATAATCTTTAAATATTATAGGCTTTAAAAAAAAAATTACTTACTGTACTCAGTCGGTGTTCCGGTGACTGAAGCATAAGATCTGCTGTCAGCTGGTGCTCTAAGTTCCCCTGTCATTTTAACTAAGAAACAGAACAGGTAAGTAAAAAAAGGTCAAGTTAAACCTTTATATTACTCTATATGACTCACTTTATGCTCCGTGAAGTTGTTTTCGAGTAACTGAGTAATTAACCTCTGGTTCCTTGTTTATAAATCGCTCTCGGTTTCGTTTTTTTGTTTTTGTTTAAAGGGCAACTCGACTGTGCGGTTCCCAAATCACGCCCTACACCCTACATACTACACCCAACAAAACAGTCCCGGTCTTGGCTGAAACCTTAGTTTGCATCGCTTGTACGTTGTTCTCCTCTAAGGAATTTCCCAGGAAGTCTAATGTTAAACGGGACTCCGATATTTGGGTTTTTAATGAAATCCATGTCTTCTAGCTAGTGCACTTTGTAGTGAACGAGGCCTGATTTGGGACGCCACGCTACCCCGATCGCTCCACGCATTAAAATTTCTCAACAAGTCATGAAAAGGCTCGACCGTCGCCATGACTACGTTTCAAAACAGTGATTTAAAACCAGTTTTGTGGTTTCTGAGCGTGGAATTGTGACGTATTCATATAAATAACCTGCTTAGCTAATGCAGCGAGCTTACATGCTAAGCAAAGGAACCACAGTTTCGACCCGGGCTTGAGTCCTGTCCAATCCAGGCACTAAAGTGGCCAGATTAAACATAAATATATACATGTATGTCAGCAAAGCGCATACATGAATTCATAATGACTGTTAAACAGTACCAGGTCCCTCAAAGCTAAGTGTCTGGGAAGCAAATATGAGGCTACGTTATCTATACGAGATGTGAGGTCCAGTTTGGAAATGTTTAGCTCTATTTTCATTGCTTTACCCCTTTCACTGTCCTTTAAGTCGACCTGAAGATGTAGCACTGCTGCTGGAGTACGCACGCTAACACTCGTCATTGTTTTCTTTATAAATAAGTTATGGTAAGCCGAAACTTTATGTACAAGGCAAAAAAAAAATGTATAATAATAGTTTTACCTGTCAGCATAAGCCAGGTTTACTTAAACGTGGTTTGTTTAGTAGATTTCGAAGTGCAGTGAGCTGAAAGCAAACTTATTTTCGGTTTAGAAGGCGTAGGCCTACTCATAACACCAGGCTAAACTTTTATTTTTAAGCCTCAACGGTTCGGTTCGCAGAAATTGCCCCTTCGAATGATGGCCTTTGCTCGATAAGGAAGATTTAGGATAAGGGGGCGGAGGAGATCCGGACCGAGGATGGAATTAGAACGATTGCCGGAGAGCGAGTTTGTGCTGATGCAGACGAATCTTTAAGCGCAGTGAGAAATTCACAGACGAACCGTGGTGTGATTTCCTGTTTAATCCCGACTCACATCTGTTATCTGGTACTGGCTAGGATGCTCCGGGGGACACAGTTTAGGAGGAAATGCCTTGTAAAGTCGGATTAATCTTCAACAAATGCATTAAGCACTAACATTAAATCTGCTGGACGAATCAGTGAATGTGCTTGATTAATAATATAAATCGTCCGGAAGTATTGGCGCTCTCTGTATATCGAGGGCGCACTCCTACAGTGGGGCTCGTTACACACTCTGAGATTAGTGTGTGTGTGTGTGTGTGTGTGTGTGTGTGTGTGTGTGTGTGTGTGTGTGTGTGTGGCTGGATAAAGGAGAAGAAGTCAGGCAGACTGACAGCGAGATGAAACTCCGCTTTAATTCCTCCTGTTCTCAGTGTCGTGACAAATTAACGTCCGCATGAAAATGAACCCTGGGTATTCGAGCAGAACGTTCTCCGGCTCGTCTTCTACCCACAATGCATCCTGGCGTCTCCTGTCGTTGTTTGGGAGGCGTAACGGCGCGGTCGTCCGGTCGCAACCTTTGGATTGATCGACTTTGGCTGAATTTCGAGTCGTAAAAACTCGCCGCGGTTCGTCGTTAAATGCGAACCCGGCACTTTTTGGAGGAAATCTGAAACCAAACAGGTTGGAAAATGTGATGCATCAACGCAGGCATGTGCCAAAGTATGGTTATTAATACAATTCAACGGAAAGCGATCAGGAACAGATCCACGTAGCTTTGCTTTTCTTTGTTTTCACTGGGTATTTCCAAACTCGCCCCATTGCCAAACGAGGCAACCCACATGGTTCATGTTCATGATTCACGAATTCATGAGTCAGAGGTCACGGTCTCGGACTGGACGGTAAACCGACCTACAGCTGGAGGTACATGATGCCAGGGACCCGACAAAGCTCCTTTCTCCAGTTTCTCTCTGTTTTAAGCCCATTTATTCCTGTTTCTCTGCCCAGATAACATGCGATGCAAAGCTGGTCGTATCGTCAGCCATATTTACATATAATGTTACCTAAACGTGAGAAGATGTTTCTAATACTGTTAAAAACCAAAGCAAACCGAACGGTGAACAAGTCTTTGTGAATAAAGCATGATATCAGGGCCAATGGGAAGGGATTTGTCTGGGGTTTGACACCTCATAAAGCCGTGATCTAATCTCCTACCAGGATTTCTGTCCACTCAACTTCCTGCCAGACGGGACACAATGGAGAGAGAAAGAGAGAGAGAGAGACAGACAGAGACAGACAGAGAGAGAGAGAGAGAGAGAGAGAGAGAGAGAGAGAGAGACAGAGAGACAGAGAGAGAGACAGACAGACAGAGAGAGACAGAGACAGAGACAGAGAGAGAGACGGACAGAGACAGACAGAGACAGACAGAGAGACAGAGAGGGAGAGAGAGAGAGAGACATTTTATGCAGAACATAAAATCCTTTTTTGGTGCTCGTGGACATACTGTTTGGTGGAGAACCTACCAACTTACAAACTGCAAACTCAGTCGTCCACTCGTTTCTGCAGGTCCGAGCACGAGAACGTCCTTCTTAAGTTGGACCCTATTTTATGAGCACAGTCATTAGGTAGCATCGTAAAACTCCACACCCTTTATTATTCGTATCTAGGACTTCCGATTTTTGTTTGAAGCCCTAAGAACAAGGAAACCTTAAAATACGGCGTCGATTCCTCAGGGATTTCAGGGAGTACGGTGACGTCAAGCGAGCTCGTTAAACCGACTGTCTCTGTAACGTTTAAGTTTAAATTAACCTTTAAACACACACGTTAGTAAAGGTGACGCCCCAGAGCCGATCGGTGAAAATGCCCGGTGCAAATTCTTAATGGAACGCATTTCATAGGCCTACAGTGTAAACTAAACATCCGTTTGGAAAAAAGGCTTTTAATCTCGTTGTCCTTCCCAAACCGATCTCTGCCCTCTTCCTCTGATCGGTTTGGCACGGCAGACAGAGAGAGGAACGATAGCGAGAGGATGAGGAAGAATGATTCGTTCTCTCGTTGAGGCTCTGAATCAGGTTGGGTTCTGACTGATAATGGATGTCGTGGCTCCGGAGAACACGCTCGGCCCGATCCCGTTCAGCCCCCGTCAGCAGATAATGGCGATGAATTACTCCCAGAGGGAGAACTCGGTGAAACCCCAGAGAGAGAACGTCATGAAGGATCGTGTACGGGCCGCGAAATAGTCAGATTGAAGCCCGAGGTATTTGTCAGAGAAATCCGCACTCGGATTGCTTCTCACTGGGGTGGTACCATGGAAAAGTTAGTAAGTTCTGAGATGGTAACGTTTTTCTCTCCCCCCCCCGCGGGTTCTATTAGTATGGAAAACGAAAAGTGTCAAAGAGAGACAGAGAGAGAGAGACAGAGAGAGACAGAGAGACAGAGAGAGAGAGACAGAGAGAGA
>JAUZST010007951.1:0-13858 GCA_034779995.1 Parotocinclus haroldoi | reverse complement strand
AACCCTACACTCATTTTGGTTGACGCCTGGAAAAAACGGCCAAATATTTGAAAGTTCCCCTTAAAAACCACAGTTTAAAAAAACAAAACAAAAAAAAAAAAAAAAACGAAAAATCACGCACTCATGTCCGATCCAGGATATTACCCCTAACTCTGCTATTTATCCTCTCAAAGTCAACCACCTTCCTGCTGACGCGTTAAAAAAGCTCGGAGCTCCATCAGGGACTGTGGCCAATCCCCAAAACGTTACGTGACATTTACAAAGCGTCCTGCTCTTCATCTCGCCTTTATAGTCTACAGCATGTATTATGCATGGCCGTCCCGTAGCAGCGTCCCACGGCAGGGTGCGAACGGGCCTGCTTTTGGCCGGGCTTTTGGATCGGTTGGTGCGAAAGGAGTCAGCAGGTCGCACTGTGGGGTAGGAACCCCTTCAGGTTCGAAAATGAAGGAGAGCAAAAACACCCGCATGGGGGCTTTAAGTGGAGATTTGGAGACGCATTAAAGGACTGAGTGCATCTTTATAGGGATGCCCACCGTCACCATAAAAGATGTAATGCTGCAGGGGGGTATTAACGAGGCTGGGCACCGGAGGAAGGAACGGTATAAGCCATATATTAAAGTAATAAATTCCTCCAAGTTCATGGATCATCTAAGGTCACCTAGAGATGCTGTGGAAGTTCATGGAGCAGCAAGCCCGCATGCTGTCACTCACTCTTCCCCTCTGCATTTGGGTTTAGGTTTGTGACTTGATAAGCCTTCAATTGCTCATTATTGTGGACTTCTCTAAGAGAAATCTTTACAAATCTAAAAAAAAAAAAAAAAACAACATGTTTTTGAAGGTGTTAACTTCGCAGCTGCAGCTCAGTTTATTGGTCCTGTGAGCGCAGAAGGGATGCACAAAGAGAAAATAGAAAGAAAAAAAAAAAACAAAAGCAGCCAATAATTACTGCATACAGTCTGCTTTTCCAGGAAAGAAACGCACGCGCACACTCACACACACACACACACACACACACCGCAAACGCAATATAAACAGAAACTCACACGGTGTGAAACTCACCAGGTTCGGAGTGGGATGCACATAAAGGGTGTCCGTGTCGAGTTTGGGGATCAACGGCAAACTTATGTGCCCTGTACTGCGAGATTTAATTATCAATCACAGTCCGGTGCAGGAGCCCCAACGTGGGCATAATCACGGCGGGTGGAACGACGTGAAATAAACCAGGGGTTTTAAAAAGGTGAACCGAAGAAAGAGGTTAAAGAGTTTAGAGACGAGACGCTGCTGATTACCGGGGGGGGTAGGCTATTTACGGGCTGAACACGCGGATAAAGCCGGGCGGCTGGACCGAGGGACCGAGATAGGGAGAGTATCCGAGTTTAGGCGAGTTGCCGGGCTGGTGTGGGTACCACCGCGCGGATCAGCAGCCATCGAGAGGTACTGCACGAGCCGAGGGACGCTCGACGGGCATCGCGATTCAGGATTCACGGCAAGCCGAGGCGAGACGAGCCGAGCCGCGCAGCGCCTCTCGTAAACCGGTGAAGCAAGGCGGAACAGCGGCGTGTCGGGTCCGGCTGGAAGGCGAGGGGAAGCGCGGGCTACATCCAAGTGTGATCCGCGTCGAAAAGGCGAATGCAGGCGCGCTACGGACGCATGACAGCCTTCCCGTTCGAGTCGCGAGCGAGCTCCCCCTTTCTCTCTCTCTCTCTCTCTCTCTCTCTCTCGGTTAAACCCTGAGTTGCATTGACTCATCACTCCCCCCTTCGCTCGCCTCCTTCCTCCTCGCTCTCCTCATGGCAGAAAGAAAATAAACCCCTCCTGCTCCGAAACGGGCCGTCCGAGCGAGCGAGCGAAAAAATAAATAAATTAATTAAAAAAATAGCCACCAAGCAAGTCAAAAAGGAAAGAGCAGAAGTAGCCCTTAATCAGCTTGACTGCAAGCCGGTGATTATTACTAGGGCACGCGTGGACGCGCTGTGTTTTCCCCGGGAGCGCGCACGCGCGCTGCACAGGACGGTAGAGAGCGCGTGACGCACCAACAACTGTCTAAAAACTGTTTTTAAGCGCCGCGTTTGCACGGGCTGAGCAAAACGCGAACGCAGTGGCGGCTGAAGCCGAGCGTTACCGAGCAGTCCCGAGCAAACCCGAGCGTCCCCGATGTGCACTTGCACAGCTGCTCCCCGAACATAATGACCCATTGTTTTGCTGCCGCATTAAAGAGAGGGAGAGAGAGAGAGTGTGTTTAGGTTTCATCTCGGATAAGTTGATGAGCGTCACGTGCACGTTTTATCTCCTGCATGGAGCTCGTGGTGCGAAGTTCAGCTCGAGCGCTCGTGAAGAGAAAGAGAGAGAGAAAGAGAGAGAGAGAGAGAGAGAGAGGCTACAGGAAACAGAGAGAGTTTCAACGATTCAAAAGTTTCTGTTCTATTGTAGGGTTTTTTTTAGGATTAAGAGTGTCTCTTTAATCAAAGAGTTCAACCTGATAACATAATCCACCCTAAACTTTACCCTTTGTTTAAAAATAATAATAATCCAGGCTCAATCCTCCACTTCTCCACTGCCCCTACGTTTCAGCCATACATTCAATAGAATGTGAATTTAATATCGACCACGTTTAAAAAAAAGTTTTAAAAGCCCACAGATCATGAGGTCGATCACGGATCAATCATCTTAACACCTGATCGGATCAATTAGATCCGTCCTGCTCTGTTCATCGGGTGCAATAATATTTGTCGCAATGAAAAATGCAATTAAAAGCATTGCTAATGAAAGTGGTGCAGAGCTGCGCGCACACACGCGCGCGCGCACACACACACGCGCGCCCGCGCGCGCGATTCCTGTTATTTATTTATTGTGTTCAAGTTTTTTGTTTTATGCTATAAGTAATTAAATAGGCTGCGCGTTCAATAAATCTTTCCAAGGCTGCATTCATTTCTTTCTTATTGTGAATGATTTCGGTTATTGCTCAGGGTTTGTAACATGAATAAATTGAATTTCACAGACCACATGCACTCCAAATACTATATATGAATGAATGAATGGATGGATGAATGGATGGATGGATGGATGGATGGGTAACACGTTTACGAGCCATTAAGCAAAAACATAGAAACGACCAGAATCCTCTATAGATCAATAAACATTTATAATAACTGGTGTAAATGAATGCATGAATACAGGCTTTATAGGTCACTATACTCATATATATGTAAATTAAAGAATGAAAGAATGAATGTTAAAAGATCATTAAACAATATGACAAAAGCAATAATAAATCAAATGAATAAACGTTCGTTATCCTCTAAACACTCCTATATATAACTGAGTGAACTTTAATGGCTCATGAAGCAGTATAATATATATTTTTTTAAAAAAAACAATACATTGATAAAGTTAGTAGATCAATAAATCGTATAAATATCTAAACAAGTGAAATAATTCACGTTTCTAGATCATTAAACACTATAATACATTATATGAATGAATGAATGATGGTCATTTGGACAGTTATATGGTATTGAATGTTTGCCAAAATGAACAAATGAACATTCAGTGGTTATTAAACAAGCTAAAATATGGTATAGAATAAATGCTAAATAAATGAATCCATGAATCCGTGAGCAGCCCCCGTGAATAATCTAAATACATAAATGAATGGATGATCGTTTCTAGGTCGTTAAATGCTATTATATATACATTAATAACGTAACAAATGAATGTACTTGAGTCAATGGCTACGACCGGTAATTAAGCAGTTTATCTAAAGGAATAAACGAATGTTATGAACGAGCTTTTGCTTTACGTTTTTGCTCTGCACCAAAGTTGCATCGTCCTGAAACAGTGCTACGACGTTTCGAAGATCTTAATCAGGCTGCGCGCAGGTTTAAAACTCCAGACAGACTGCATTTATAAACGTGTTATTACGCAGTAATTATATAACCCCACCCCCTACCCCAAACACACACACACACACACACACACGCACACTCCCCCAATTAAACTCGGTGACATAGCCGTTTGAGTTCAGGTCTCTATTTTCCTAGGGTCTTTATTAACGGTTTACCCCGCGGTTCTTCCTGTGCAGCACTGTTTGGGTTAAAGGCCACCCCAAACGGTAAGCGGTGAGCAGAACGACGTGCCACGCTGGTCAGCCTGTTATATAACCCTAAACCCATCGTGCAGGACTGGTGTGAGGTGTGAAACGCCTTTGCAAAGCGCCGTGCTTGTTGCACTGCACGGCGTAACGCTTCCGCCCCAGACCTCTCACCGCTCATGACGCAGGCCTCCTCACCAAACTCTAAAGGCAGTAAAGTCAGCGGCGTAGCCCAAATGGGCCGAAAAAGCGGCTTGGTCGATGATGAAAAACGGAGCCAGAAAGGGGACTCTGAGCAGGCGTAATTATCCAGCCACCCTGGTGTTTAAATTCAGATGTATTTTTACCCGGCTGACGTTCAGCTCTGCTCAGCTACTTAAGAGAAATCCTCTGTTTATCAGAGAGGCATTTTCTCCAGGCTGTCGACTCATTTCAGCCACGTCTGACTCACTCGCTCTATGCGTAACACTCTGTGCCCCCGAAGAAACAATATTTGCTTGGTTTTTTTGGGTTTTTTTTTTTTTTTTCGTTCCCAACCTGGATATGACTAGTGTCTTTAGTTTTGCCCTACGGCGAATTTTACCGCTAAAAGAGGTCGGGGGCACTGAAAAAAAATAACCTCGGATAAGCAGCAGCTCCAAAAACCGGACGGAGGATTTATTCTTTTATCGGGAAAGTCTGAGCCGTCGCCAGCATCCGCAAAGCGGAGGGAAAGAACACAAGAACAAAAACAAAGCAACGGATTCGGAAGCATACGATCCCAAAGCGAGGGAGTTCCTTAAGATCACGTGTGGGTTTCTGACCTTACTGCCAACTCTCAAACCAGTGCCAACTGCTAAGTACGAGGGTGGATTCATAATTGTAAAAGTTCGAAAAGGATAAGAAGCTCCTTCATTTAATAACTTTAATCCTTAACGAGGATAATGAGGTCACTTTTTAGGCTTCTCAACGGCTGTTCAATAAAAGCGCGCGCACGCGCACACACACACACACACACAGAGATGCAGATGCCACTCTCAGGTCAAACCCGTTCCCATCACATTAAACCCATGATGAGATGTTAAGGAGGACGCGGCCCGTATCAGGATGCACCACTGATGCTTTAATGTCCACCGCGCCCGCCTGAGAGCACCTCCGCTGCCAGGAGAGGCCTGACTTTGCCAACAGGTGCTGCCGGTGCCAAGAGTCCTGGCACCCGGCACTCACGAGCACACACAGGCACCCACATCGCCCTCTTTGACATCCGGAAGGGCACACGGCTTCAGAGGGTGATTTGATCAGGCGTGATTATTATTTAGCACTCGATTATCTATTAGGGCTTTTCACGAAAACAGCCGACGATCAGTAGTGACACCGACGACCTTAAAGCAGCTGGCGGAGCTGGCACTGGCACGGGCACGGGCACGGGCACGGGCACGGGCACGAGATGAAGCAGCATGTTTCTCCAGCCATGCGATGCTTCTTTAACTGCTGATTTTTTTTTTTTTTTAGCCGTAACTAAAATGAAGTAACGGATCCGGCATGTTTCCTAAAAGTGACGTAAGAACACAGTGCACCTTTAACGAGACGTCACCCGGCCCTAATTACGTCGCCATGGTAACAAACACAACAGTGGATGGTGCAGATCCACGCTTACAGACGCACAACACAACACAAACACGACCGGGATCTTATTAAGTGAGATTTATAAACTCAAGCTGTTGCTAATAATAAAAACAAAAAATGTTTTCTGATCTCGGACTTACGGTTCACTGTACCGAAAAAGGCTTAGTAATAATAATAATAATAATATTATAATAATACTGTTTATTATTGTGAATTTTAAAAGAAAGAAAAAAAAATACATTTAACCTAAACAGAGAAAGAAAGAAAGAAAGAAAGAAAGGGGAAAAAAAACAGAAAATAAAAATAAGAAAAGCAGATAAATGGAATTAAAAAACGAAATAATGTCAACCGCATATATTAATAACATACAAGAAAAATAAATTAAAAAAAAAACAAAAAGGATCAACAGTAATAACAGATGCAACAAAAACAGATGGAACAGAGGAAAATATGAAAGGAAAAAAAGAAATGTTACTAAAAGGCGCAACAAAGACAGAGAAAAAGAAAGAGTCAAAACACAGACAGGAAAAGAACATTAGTAAACATTAGTAACATTAGTAAACATTAGTAACATTAGTAAACATGCAAGAAAGAAAGAAAGAAAGAAAGGAACAAGGAAAAGGAAAGTAAATTGACCATGAAACCAAAAAAAGCTAAAAAAAGCTAAAAAAAAACAAACCAGCAAATATATCCGTTAAAAAGAAGAAAGGTACGAAAGCGCTGGGGTGTGGGTGTTATTTAGTCTGGCCGCTCGGCGGTGGTACGACGTTAACAGGGCATTAACATGATTATTGGAGCTCCCGTTATAAATCAGCAGCGGGTTTGATCACAGTACCAGCAGGGGGTACAATCATCAGTGCCCACTAAACTCTGACACAGGCACAAGAGAGAGAGAGATTCATCTTACAGAGTTACACAACGCTCACGTTTCACTAATAACTCTAACAATACGTGTGTGTGTGTGTGTGTGTGTGTGTGTGTGTGTGTGTGTGGTTCGGGTTCCTCTGTAGATTAAAACCCATCCACAATCGAACCATCAACCATCAACCAGCCTCCAGACGCTGCTGCTGCTCCTCAGAGCTCCAACCCTCCACTAAACCCAAACCGTACTGAGCGTTATTACTGCTTTGTTTGTTTTGTTTTTACTTTTTAAGGCCACTGTTGCTAAGTTTAAGTTAAAGAACCAAGAAGTGGGTTACAGGGAGAAGTGGGGAAGGAAGAAAAGAAAGGGAGGAAGACAAAGAAAAAAGAAGCAACGCATAAAAACAAGGTCATGAAAGGAAGAGAGAAAAGAGAAAAGCCAAATAAGTAAGCAAACATAAGGAATTAATGCACAAAGAAAAGCCAAATCAACAAAAGCCACAAAGGAAAGATGCACCAAAATAGAAAGAAAGAAAAGATAAATACGAATTAAAAATAAGACACAAACACAAAATCAAGAACAGAAACAACAACCGAAAAGGCAATTCCACTTAAAGCCAAAGGGATGATGGAAAAGAAATCAAGAAAATAACAACTGAAAGACTGAAAAAGTTTTTTTTTTTTTTATATTAAAACGTCAATACAGGAGGGAAAGACAAAAAAAAAAAAATGAAAGAAGAGGAAAAAACAAAACGTAAAACAAAAAAGTGCCAATTAATAAAACTCTATCGATACGGTTTAATACTGTCATCGAACAAAAAATAAAAAATAAAATAAAGGAAGGAAGGAATAAGGATAGAAAAGCATGAATGTACATTCATATAAATCAAGAAAGAGAAAGGAGAAAAGAAAAAAAGAGATCATTAACAAACCACAAAAAAAAAAGGATGCATCAATTACTCAGCATATTATATAAACTAAATACATATTTAATAAATATAATGTTTATCAGCCTACAGTATAAAACGCACAAATAATTTCATATCTTACAGCATTATTTTAGCGCTTTAAAAAAAGAAAAAAAAAAAGCAGAAAGCAGCAGAAAGACTTCGAGTTTATTTCTGACGTTTATTTCAGAATTCCCGGGGATAAAACAAAGAGGCGTTAAGGGTTAAACGGCTGCTTTCTGCAGGCGTTAGCAGTGCCTCTAACGAAGGGACGTCACTTTTTAAGGGACCTAACAGTAATTTCTTTGACAGGCTGCACCATGGCTTTTAATAAACATCTGGATGGATTTTAGCCTCCTAAAGACCTGAGGCTGTACTCTTTAGGAATACAGGCGTTTCGGTCGCTGTTTTTGCCCACACGTCGTTTTCCCCCGGTTAAGTCGGTGATGAATGCAGTGTGTGCACTGTACAAAATCCCCCTGTGGCTTTTCGAGGCCTGAGTGTGCACCAGCGTGCGGGTGTACAGCGTGTGGTGGGTTATGGTGCAGCGATACTGTCCCCAGGTTTGGCGGCGCAGCCTGAACCGCAAAAATAAAAGCACGGTTCTGAAATACGACTTCGGCCCCGGTGCACACGCTTTATCTGTTTACGTTCTTATTTATTAATAAAGCACGACGCAGCTCTGGAGGGCTCGGGAATGACTTTGCTGTCACCGGAGTGGCACTATCACACCCTCGCCTCATTAGGCCTCTAATTCCTGCCCTCTGGATCGACGCGCATCGCGATTAATGCAATAAAAAAGCGCGAGAGAGAGAGAGAGAGAGAGAGAGAGAGAGAGAGAGCACCGGCGGGTGTGTATTTAAATCCATGTGAGGACTCGGTACTTCTGTAATTGGAGGAATTTGAGACTGATTTGGAATTTGAGACGGTTTTGGCACGTAAAGAGTAATAATACTGTAATTACTATGTTATTACTAGTGTCATTACACCATTGGAACGTCAGCACGCTAATACACCATAGGGACAGGGGTCTGAGTCCCAGCGGAGCCTTTGGGCCGTGTCGAGGGACGCAAAGTGGACGCGATTGGATTTTGGAATTTGAACACCTGGTCTAATTTGCTTGGCTTGTAAAAACGCAGTGTGTGATTATGGGGAAAAAAATCCAGCACCTCTCAAGAGTGTGATAGCATCGTTAAATTTAGGAGATCTATAATTACACGTCAAGCTTCACTCAAATAATTATATCGTATTAAAAAAAAACATTAAAAAAAAAATGTAAAAATCGCTGGTTGAGGGATCATCCCCAGGCGATGCAACGAGCGACCCCTGCTGGCCCAGAAATAGACATCCGAAATATAATGCGGGCCGAAACGTGGTTAAAACCTAAAAATGCCATTATTAGGCATTTAATATTCGATTTTTAATAATAACTATTGGACTGAATGCCATATCAGGATGGGTGTTTGATCTTTCATGAGACGTCTCTCCTATAGTTGTTTTGTCATAACGTGATGTTTCGTACAGGTTTTGACCACCGCAAGATGTTTCTATCGATCTTCCGAACGCTTCAGACTTGTCACTGGACCGTTTAGGACCCTGGGTGATCCTATGTGCCTCGTTAAAGGAGACGAAGTCAGGCGGAGGTTTGAACGCAAACTTATCTGGCGGCCCGCGTTTCCACAAAAGCGTCGACGCTGCTTCTTTAATTTTGTTGCGCGACTGATCAAAGGAAGGTCTGAATAGCATCTGCTAATCTGCATGCTGCATCCTCGAGCAGCACGCGTGTGTGTGTGTGTGTGTGTGTGTGTGTGTGTGTGTGTGAAGAGATATTTCTAAATTGTTTCTCCAGAACATGTGGGTGGGTATTAAAGGCCGTCTCACACATCCGTCACTCCTTTTTCTCCCCCTTTTCTTCACCAGAACAAAGGATTTGAGAAAAACCTACACAGATCGGATAACGACGAGCCTAGAGATCGGAGCTGTGCTCAACTGGAACCCTCGTGCTCCAAATTCGACGTCGCGGGATCTTGGCGGCTCCCGTTCCGAGCGGGGTGAGCTCGGCACGCCTGCGGCTCGAGTCGCTAGAAAAGTTCGGGACTCCCTCGAAACGGTGAAGGCCTTCTTTCTTTCTTTCTTTTTTTTTTTGTCTCCCCGGCTGAGGAATGCAGAAAGAATCCCTGCTCATTATGATCTCCCCAACCTGCCATCATAAAGTCTGTGCACTGTCATTACCTGTATTAGGAATTCCCAAAAATCTGTAAACAGTCACAAAAGAAAGAAAGAGGCGAAGAAAGGAGACAGGCACCTGACTGGCGACGGTGTAATAAACACGTGCTGGCAGCTAAACAGGTATTTACTGCTGCGACCGCATGTATAATTTCACTCTTCGCTGAGCTGTTATTTCGCCCGCAGCCTTCATTATGACCACGGAGAACGGCTTTACCCCACACAGACCCGACGCATCCAGAGCGCCGCAACTTCTGCGCCCCTTTCCGGGACCCTCTTTACCACATTTGTCTCAAACCCTTATCCAGAGGTTCAATCTGAGGGCTCGGACATGAACCCTCAACCTTCTAATCCGTTTTTCAAACCATATCAAACCAAACCACAGGGTCGGCCGAGGGAAAGGTTAAAAGTGCTCATCAAAACACGGGCTTGAAAGCTGACGCAAAGACGGGTCCTAGGGAGCTTCTAGATGGCCAGGAAGTTCTTTGATCCGTCTCAAAAACGAGTTTGTTTCTGGCAAAAACGACAAACCAGGACTCAAGCGTTTGTCCCGCCCGTAGAGGCGCATTAAATAATCCTAAAGAACGCTCAGGCAGACGGTGGAAGGCTCCCTAACAGGACGGCTTCTGAAATCCAACAAATATTCAATCCTACAGATAATAGCTCTTTTGAAATCCGCAACCTTTATCAGTCCAACAAACCATCCAGGCTGAACTTATAGCCATGATTTACTGCCTTCAAACCAGAGCATTCTGCCCAGAGAACCCTCTCAAACGTACACAACATCTAGTTCAATAACACAAACAACATCCAAGCGTCCCAAATCCAACTTAAAGCCTTATCAGTGTGGCCGCGAGCAGGAAAATCTGATCTAATACCGTGACGATAATAGCAGAACATTATTACAGAATACTGACACTTAAGAACTCTTGAAGAAGAAAAATGTCAAACCCAGTTCATTGAAGGTAAAACCACCAACAGATCCAGGCGGGAAAAAAGGTCTAACCCGTCCGAAGAAAAGTGTTAGAGACGGGGGAAGCGTCTTTTCTGAAATCCGCAGCTCAAACTCTCAGAGAAGGAAAACAAACAGAGCCATCAAGCTTCCAGGTTAGCCAAAAAAAACAAAAACCCCACGTTTGATATCCTACAGATGATCCTAAAAGCGCAAACTAAATGTACAAACCAAACAGGTTCTCAAGGTTTTACCAAAGCTCCTGTAAACTGTTATTAACAAAAACAACAAGAGTGCCGTCTTATCAGCAACAACGTACAGAAGGATGAAAAAGCAAGCGGCTCATACTCATTTTGAAAAAAAATAATAATAACAATAATAGTTTCGGCACGTTCCGTAAAGAGTTTTTTTAGGTCACGGTTCGTCGATTCCTGAACCCTAATTACGGAAATCGCAACTAAAGACGTGTTGATCGAAAACCACAGGCGACAAAGTGCTTCCTAAAAATAATAGCATCCCCAAACAGGACGCCTGGGGAACCAGTGCAAAAGAGTTTAGAAGGGAGACCTGAGAAGGTTGTTGGAGGGAGAGAGCTTTCCACAAGGTGACTTGTTTTTCATGAAAAAAAAATCTGCGAAGGGAATCCTTGAGGAACTTTGAAGGCTTGTGACGCTTCTGCTTTATGGAATCGGTGAAAGGTTCGCTTTACCGACGGTCCTTATGAGCGCCCTTGCCCAGACTGGCACCTGAACAGGGGGCAATAAATAAACGGAATCCCGAGCCAAATGATTAAAGCCTTAAGCTCGTTGAGGACGTATCGAACCCTCGAGTGTGTGTGTGTGTGTGTGAGCTCGGGAGTCGTCATTTATAAGCAGGCAAACCGGGTGTGACGGGACGGAGATAATTCATCTACGATGGGCCGCTCTGATTATACTCCGAGGTGCTTTTGGCCCCACCGAAGCGCCGTGTAGGTTAATTGGTCTCGAAGGGTCTCAGGGTAAATGTTGTTTCTCTTTCTCCCTCACTCGCTCTTTCGCTCTCTGGCTTCGTAAAAGCTCTGCGAAGGTTCTGCGCTGAACGGGAACCCAATTAAGCCGGAACGTGACACGGGACACGGTTTCTGAGTGGCTCTCGATGCCATGACTTCCTGCTCTCAACGTCACGTGAGCTGCTTTCACTTTAGGGCACTTGCTTTACTTTGTACTGACCTATATCTGCCTATATCTGAGTCTACACACACACACACACACACACACACACATCCTGCTGCTCTCACCAGAACAATGGAACAATGTGTTTGAATTGAAGGCTTAACAATAAAAAAAAGCTGATGCAGTCCTAATTATTCTCTCCATATTTACATACGGCGCCGTTCGGATCGCGCTTAAGCGGCCCGGCGACAACCGAGAACGTTTCTGGGAACGTTCCGCCGCTCCGTTTACGTTCCGAACGCCCTCCGCCATGGTGGGAGGGTTAATGTTCTGAAACCTTACGCACGCTTCGATTCCAGGCCTACCGATGATGGGCGCCCTGGAACCGGTTCGGACCCCGACTCGGCCTAAGCACGTAAGGAACTGAACGAACGCCGCGGTAGTAATAAATTCCAGCCGGTTCATTTGTTGGAACTCGCCCTGCTTTTGGAAACGTGCATCGTGAGCTCATCATTATTTCCATCACAAGGGTTTTTTTTTTCCCCCCCAGTTTTTCTAGTCAGAGCATGAAGCTCTGGTGCTGGACCGGTGCTCAGCAGTTAGATCTAGGCGCTACCGGGCTACCTGACGGAATTCCATCCTAACGTTTTGTGGGCGTTCAATCGAAGTTGAAACCTTTCCAGAAAGTTTCAGGGCCTCTCGAGGAACGAAGGATGTGTTGGGGTGCGAAAGAGAGCGTTCAGAGCAAGGACGGATCGGGTCTGATCAGAGAGGCCTTCTTAGAAACGACCTGACGTTCCTGAGAAGGTCCCCCGGGTTCCTTCTGCGGTATTAGGGGGACCTCCAAGCGCGACGACGCACAAGAAGCAAGGCGAAAATGCACAGCGGATCAACCTGTTATTACAGAGATCGTTTGTTAGCCTAACAAAGACTGAACGAACCAAAAACCTACCAGGGCGACCTGAGACGTAGGAAGAGCCCGACGAGCTCTGAGCACGCGTTTAAAGACGGTGGTGTGAGGGAGTCGGCGGCCAAAGCGGAGAGCCGTTTTGAGAAGTGACGTAGGGAGGAAACCCAAACGTTCGGAGACGTGTAACGCTATGCCAGGCCGTAATAAGATTGCGAGTCAGTGAACGAGGGGTTGACGGAAACCGTCTTGTCGATTCGATTTCGGCGGTCAGCGCCAGGTTCTGCTCGTGCAGCCTCTTCACGAGGCCAGAGCGTGCAGTTTGCGGAGTAATGACTGATTACTGAGTCTCAAAGAAAAGGTGAAACGTTAGAGAAGAGGAAAAGCTGCGCTTTCTCAGGAATCAGGCCCAGGAGATCCGCCTCCTGATGAGTGACTCATGAGTATCGGTTCACACAGAGCCAGAGTAAAGAAAACGAGGTTAACTTGTGCCAGTGAGATGCATGGCTAGTTTCACATGATCAAACTGTAAACAGAGAGAGAGAGAGAGAGAGAGAAACGAATGAGAAAGGAGCGAGGCCTCTGCAGAGATACGAGGGGAATTAACGATGCTTTGATCTTAATGCAGCATTTACAAGAAGTGGCAGTGACAGTGACAGGAAGAAGCCGCTGTGGCTCCGTTCTGCGAATTAGTGACCTGATAAACCACGATCATTACAGCATGAGGCGAGAGAACACACACCGAGGAGGAACCGAAAAGCTTGAGAAACGTGCGAGAGGTTAAACAGTGAGGCCTGCAGGGCCGCGCCGTCGCTGAGCCCACAGCTAATTCCATTTTTTTTTTAAGGCGGCTTCGCACCTGTGTTAAATAAAGTGATTGTGGATGTAAACAAACTGCACAAACTCCTGGCTTATTTGCATTTGCACTGCTCTCAAAAATGTCATATATATATACACATCTAATGATTTTTTTATTTTCATATATATATATATAAAATCAGAAAAATAGGGGATATTTCATATATATCATTTCATTTTCAAATATCTCCTAATTTTTGAGAGCAGTATATATATATATACACTGCTTTCAAAAATTAGGAGATATTTGAAAATGAAATG
>JAUZST010007950.1:0-13859 GCA_034779995.1 Parotocinclus haroldoi | reverse complement strand
CACACACACACACACACACACACACACACACACACACACACACACACACACACATACACAAATACACACATACACACATACACACATACACACTGAAGATCTGTTGCAGGTCTCCTGTCTGATGCATAATGAAAAGCCAAAATAGCACAGCACTCACCTAATCCTTATATAAACGACATCGTAAAGAAGACAGGGACACCAAATCAATAAGTTAATAAAAATAGATTATTCATATCTTGCAATATCTTACAGTCATACCTGAAATTGGTCCCTGGTGAATATCCAAAACCCACATGCACGATGTGTGGCAATACACAATCCATTTAGGAAATGACTATGATGTAGAAATTAAACTAAACTAATATTAACGACCAAGTGTTTATTATTAGAATCAGGTTCAGTCATTACCTCATTCCTACAGACTGGGACATCCAGTGATAATACTCTGTCAAGGAATCAAATAGTTTTGAAGAAATACATCCACGCAAATTTATTTTTGAACAAGGTGAGACTCACCGAGAAATATCTCAATTAGCTCAGCTTTGACTACAAAAAAGACACTTTATTCACAGCTCCCCTTTACACTTGGTCATTGTCTGTGTAGTAATTATAAGGATTATATCCAGATGGAGAATATACACCTACAAATGTGTTAAAGCACTAAGCACATAATTAAAATAGATGTCGTTTCCTTGCAGTGGCAAAGATACTTTTTGACATTTGGGAAAAAAAATAAAAATAAAAAAACAATTTGAAATTTGGGGGTCATGTGTAATGTGTAACTACACATTACACCATAGCAGCATCCAATGTTCAGTCCAGATGACCAAAAACACGACTGACTACAAATGTAGATGCATTGCAATGCAGTTAATATCTAAATAAAATCCTGGTACTATACGCATGAAATATCCGTGTGTACATACCTGATCAATGACTCTGAATGCAAGTGGCCCATATTTCCCTGGTACACAACTAGGGAAGTTTACCGGAATGGGAAAAGCTACTTAGCACGAAGAAGAAAGCAGAGTGAAATATACACACACTAGTTTAGAAGTCAAAAAATTACATCAGTCGAATGTTAAAAACACAAAAGACAGGGTCGTTTCTGTAATTATGATTAAAAGCTAGAATCTGTAGTAGCTTGCTTTCACCGGTTACTTGTCCCCTAAGCCTACAGCATTGCTGCCTACCTCTGAGCCAACTAGCGATGAGGCAAAAGCCGACTGGACGATCTGAAATCCAAACGACTCAAGAAGTGACATGTTCTGCTGAGATGAGAAGGGAGAAGTCAGGTCTCCGAGGCTAGATGCTGAACCGCTGTGTTTCTTATGCACACGCTGATGGTGCTTGTTGAGGTAGGACTTTGTGCGGAAGGTCTGGCCACATTCACCGCAAGCAAATTTCTTCTCTGTGTCCGTTTTCTGTTTGGAGCCGCACGGCGCATCAGTCATGCCATCAGACTCACCGTTAAAGATCAGCGAGGTCACTTCCAGTCCTTTATCATCAGGCTTAAGCTCGGGTTTGAGATCCATTCCATTTGAGACATCCCCGAATGCTGCGTCTGAGCCATCAGAATCCTGATGGGGGCATTTCCCAGTGTTCTCCTGCCCATCTGGGGTAAGTGGAAAGCGGCAGGGAGTCCAAACGAGAACAGGAAAAATAACAGATGGGAGGAGAGAAAAAAACATTACATTAGGCAAGATAAGCAAAACAATTTAAAACCTAAGAGCACAACAAGAACTTTTGAACATCGGACAGTTATCATAGACATTACCATCATGACTAGAACATGTGCTAATGAGCTTTTAACAGTTGCACAGAACAGAAATCCAGCAGTGCATATGTAGTTAATCCAACACCATCCAATACGTTTCTTCTTATTCTAAGCATGTTTCGGTTATTAATCTTAAAACTGAAATTGAAAACAGAAAAACAACAACAGAAAAAAGTTGAAATTGACAACAAAACAAATGAATTCACCAGATACCACCTTGGTGCAGTTAGTGGTTTTTTTGGTTTTGTTTTGTTTTTTTACACGAAGATCTTTGCATCTAAAAAAACTAAATTGACTCTTGAAGGCTATACCTGAAACCTATACACAATCAAACAAGTGATAGGCTGAAGTAGCCTCCTGAGTGTAGAATTTGTGGATTTTGTCATGTGTGTTTCCTAAATATATACACTGATCAGCCAAAACAATAAAAACCAAGCATGAATGAATAGGAAATACCCTTAATAATCTTTACAGCAGCACAGGGTCAGCTCCTGGGATATATTAGACAGTAAGGCCCGAGAAGCTGTCCCAAACAGGAGTCTTGTCCACAGATCAGCTCTGGTGAGTATCTAATGAGAATCATGAACTGTCAAGAAGGTTTAGCTTTAGAGCTGTAGAATGGACAAAAGACCTCAGCAATGCTTCATTCTGTTTGTAGGGTTGTGTCACAATATGGCCACCTAATGCCAAACTCAAGTTTATTTATATAACAGAGTAGAGTAGTGTAGAGCACGGTCTCAAAACAACTTTACAAATATCTAGGCCTAATACCCTATCTGAGCAAGACTGGTTGACAGTGTAACGTAAAAAATTTAATAACCAAGTGTAATTAACCTTGAAATGTCCAAGACTTAAAGTGGAAGCCAAATTCCTTGGGCAGCCTAGATGATGCATGTAAAACATGTCTACGCCTAGTCCCAAACTGATCCAAGTGCTCACTATGCAACCTCATTCATCTAGTTTTCATCACGTGGACGATTGTTTAAGAATTTACCAGGGAAAGTGATGGCACCGAGATGCACTGTAGAGGAGGGAGTCTGATGCTCTGTTTAAGGTTCTGCTGAAACACCTGGGTCTGGGTGTTTATGTGGAAGTCAATGTCATGTGTAACACTGAACTAAACATCATTAGAGACCAGGCGGAAATAGTGCTTTGACTGATCAGTGAATTTTATACACATATTAGGTTGCTGAAATGTGAAGAGAACTACCCAAAGGTCAACGAGTTGTCTAAAGGGCTTCCTTCTTTTTCCCTTCTAATTGATCTATTCTTGTAGTCAGTCATACTCATATGTTCACATCCTGTGTTGCATGCACATTGCATATAAGCCAACATTATACTAAATGCATATCTAGCAGTATGGTTCTCAATCTTCTGTGTACTGTTTGTGCATTTGGAACCATGTTCACAAAGAGCTTTTGGCATCTGTGACTAATGCACTCTTGCTATTGATTCTGGATGAGAAAATGAGTTGACTGACCACATATCACAATAGTTTTGAGTTCATTCATCAGGTATAATTTCTATACCACATGGTTTTGCTGCATACCATATACCCCACACATGCATAGCAAACTGTAAATTTAGGGTTTCTTTCGAGGACGTTGGTAGCAAACACACCATCAGAATGCAGGATATTCAAGGCAGTCATGTACTGTACACCTAGTTAATTGCAGGTATAATTGCAATTTGATGGCTCGCCCCACACCCCCTCCGGCCGGCCTGTACTGACCTGCGAGAGGCGCGTGCAACGAGAAGCCAGGTGCTCCGGCACAGCGGCGCTCCCACAGCTCAGGCTGCACACCAAGAGCAGGATGGCCTTGCTGAGTTAGAATGGCAGGCCCTGAAAAGCCACGAAAACACCCCTCTGTCTCAGGAAAGGGCATCAGGAGGCGACGATTGGTGTAAAGGTCTATACCACCATCAAATGCCCCAGTGAGGGAGGAAGGAAGGAAATGAGGGGTACACACAAAAGGAAAGACAGAGAGGCCACCGGGGAAAATTTACTCTCCATACAAGCTGTAACTTCATCGGTTCAATCACAAACCAACGCCTGAATGATGTACCATCGAAGTACAACTCAAACTAAGCAGAAGCGGTATCAGGTCTGAATGAATCTTTTTCCTCCATTACTTGCCAAGGCTGCAGACTTATTGTTGGAGCTCATCAACATGTACTGAACTGATATTTGTGGGTAATAAAATCTTTTCCAGATTAACATCCGAAATGAAAGTTTGGCAAAGTCCAACCTGTCTGAAAATGTTCTTACTGCGAGTTAAAGTATATAATAGTTATAGTAGTTACCGCTAAAAACACAAACTAAACTCTCTCTTAAGGGTTTTGTTACTTGAAACTTTTATAAGTTTCTATTTAAAACTACTAGCATTGCAACACAATGTCAATATGAAGGAGATTTTTGTTGACAAGTAAAAAGTGCAAAACAACTCAAACCAACTTCCTATGCTTTAATATCATCACCAAGTGCCCCAACAACAGACTGCTGCTTTTAATGGCAATAATTAGTTGAAAAAGGTCCATTTATGGCACTTGAATTTGCACATGCATTATTAAGTTGCTGAGAAAGCACTTGCTCAGCGGGCATGTAATGGAAGTGACAAAAATTAAACAGAATAAGAATGCCATGCTAATTTGCAAAGGAATCATTTTGTAGCAGACAGCTGGTAGGGCTGCAACTATAAGTCACTGAACTTGTGTGAGGTTAAAACACAGTGGTTTGCTTTCAAAAGTCAAAATAAAAAACAGATAAGGCTTCTTTTATTACATAATGTCTTTTTTAAAAATCCAATGCAGTGGTACATCTAGATACAAGCTGTGCCACAATCAGCAGCTCGGTCAATCAACTTGTTCCTTTAATTAAGTCTGGAAAGCCAAGTGTAAACAAGAAGCTTTTCATATGCTCCAGTTGGTCTGGTCCAGCTGAAACATTAACTGGTTTCATCAGTTTATGCTTTCTGAAGTGTAGAACACTCCGAAATATATAATAAATAAAAATATCATTCCATGTGTTAAAGTTTGAGTAAAACATGTAATAGAAATTTCAAAGATCAGTGTTGGATTAGATTTGACTTCTCCAGTCTGATGTATCTAATTTTAGTGTTAAATTAGTAGATTAAAAACCAATATCACATTAGGATAGTCACAATGGTAGTCCTGACTTTTTCAACAGCTTATACCTGATCTCAGTGAAAATAATGTTTAGTCACGTAGGTATAATAAACTAATCAGAATAGGATGCTGGAAATGTATGCTGGATAGCTGCATCGGCTTGAGTAACATTACTAGCAATAACCGTTACACTGATGGTATGGGACAACCAGGAAAACCTAGTAGCAGAAGTACACAATAATCATCATAAGCTCAATGGACTGAAACATACTGAAGAGTGCGTAAAACATCCACAAGCAAATAACAACTACAGCATGGACTGGACAAGTTTTTTTTTTATGTAGGCGACATCAAGGTTCCTCCACTCACTTGCCCTGTATGTCTTACTCGTTGTTTCAGTTAGTCCCACAGATTTAAGATCATATCTGGGGATTTCGCAAGCCAGTCCAGAAGTGTGACTGCTCCTTAATGTTCATCAAGCCATTCATTCATTTGCAGCCCTGTAAATGCGAGAATTGACATCTACAGAGATGGGAATGTTAATCCCCCCGCCTCAGTGAAAATGGCACCTACTATCACTCACATACAGGCAAAAACAGAAGCCAGATATCACGTTTTCACTCATGAATGGCCTTTTTTGTGCCTTTTCATTCACGGTAACTGGGCAACTTTGTGAGAAGAATTGAGCAAAGACCTTTTCCGTGTCACTTCGACACTTCTTGACAGGAAGCAAAGAAACTTTTATTCATAAGCGTGAAATACGCTAGTGGGCCCTCTCTGTCAGTTTGGTCTTTAGGTCTCAATTCTGAGAATTTCCTGCAGACTGGGACTTGTGCAACTGCTGGTAGACCCACAGGAGTGTACGCTTCAACATACCTGCAGATTCAGCTACTTCTGTCAGGCTATGAGTCTTTGGCACACAAAAATCCAATCACTCATTTTTACTAATTATTAAAATTGTTCACATATCAAACAAGACTATGCAACCTCTTCTCTCTGAAGGTATGTATAGCCCAATCATCCTCATGCAATGCCATCTGCATGAGCCTGAAGTTACTACCATTTCAAAAATTCAAGGTAACTAATTAGATGCCCGGGGTAGCTTATCTTCATTGTATTATTTAATAAAAATCAATGAAAGTATCAGTATCAAAAATCTAATCAGAGTTTTTCAGTCTCCATTATTTCATCAGTATAGAAGTATCTAAGGTAATTAGATCAAAGAAAAAAAAAATTTAAAAAACCCTGAAGCCTCTTTGAAGATATATAACATGACGGGTCTTGATGTGACATAAAAGAAAGGTGGAAATCAACTGAGGTGACAAATTAGCACAATACAATGGGCCAGGTGAGTAAGCATTTAGGCAAGCAGATGCAGCATTTAGCAGAAGGGTGAAAGAGTGAGTGAGCAGCGAATGACATGGACGCTGGTGGAGAGAGGCGTGCTTGCCTTCCACTGAGCACTGGCGTCCTGAGTGGTAGGGGGCGCCGTTGTGCATCTGCAGCCCATTGGCACGGGGCTCTAGGAACTGGTGAGCTGTGGAGGAAGGGAGCATGGACGAGCCGTGGTGCATTTTAACATGTACCTTTAGGTAGGATGCAGTGGAAAAACCTGAGACCATTAAGAGGAGCAACAAGCAAAACACAAGAGAGGGACAAAAAAGAACAAGTAAAGACTTGTTTTAGATTAAGTTGATTTACCTGTCACAATGACACGAAATACACTGGATAACTTTTTTTTCCCCCATAAACAAACGTTTCGATTCCTGAAAATTACAACAGACAAAGCCATGCTGCGGACAAAGTATTTCAGATTTGATCCACCACCTAACACGTAAATCTATGGAATCTAATCATAGTGATCATCTTAAAGTAGTTCTGCTTTAGCTTTTGACAAATCTAAGGCCCTGAACAGGTGATTTAATGCTGACCGTTTTTTCTCAACAGCATAACGAGGCACAAATCTGGATGGCTCAGTCTATCTGGTTCATGCATTGGGGCAGTTTCATTTGCCTTATCTAAGCTCTAACCAAGTCCCTGGTTACTTTGAAAAATTCTAATTGTCATCATGGCACTGGTCTCACGGCAGAATGGGTTATTATAAATTTCATAGTTTTAGTAGAGAAGCCAGACAGGAGTAATAATAATAATAAGTTTAATTTAGATTCTATTTTATATAACTCAAGGATGCTTAAAAGTAACAATCTGTACCCTGATAAAACATTTCTGCTGTATTAAATCTTCCTGAAGCCAGTAACTAATACTGTTAAATCCACTGTTTGAGTGGCCGCATAACAAGCAGTGCCTGTAAAAGTGAGAAGCTTTTATAGAATGTCTGCCAGCATTTAACCTGAAGAAGCATACTGAGCATGTCCAAGACAATGCTTACACAACTC
Source organism: Parotocinclus haroldoi (assembly GCA_034779995.1). Taxonomy (NCBI): domain Eukaryota; kingdom Metazoa; phylum Chordata; class Actinopteri; order Siluriformes; family Loricariidae; genus Parotocinclus; species Parotocinclus haroldoi. The sequence continues at coordinate 6,560 of JAUZST010007950.1, read as the reverse complement.
ATACAGAACAGCTTTCCTTCTCAGCAATACATCATTAACAGAATGGGAAATCGGGCAAATGGTACATGCTTGGAAAATTCAAAGATGAATGACCATATGGGTAGCGCAAATCCATTACATGCGCCAAAAAGTGGTCAGGGAGCAAAATCTTTGTTCAGCGTTACACATAGAAACAAACGCGGACTTTGTCACCTGGCTGGAATTAAGCACTAGTACAGAATTTCTGAATTTCTATTATTATTCTATTTCTACTTATTACTATACTCCATTATCAGAACACCTAACATAACACTGTAAACATTTTTCATTGTGGAACTAATAAAGGATTATCTGATCTTAACCGGCTTGAGGATTATAGTACACGTAAATGACATAATGAAATATTTCTTGTCTCTGCCTTGCCCTTCACATTGTTTTATTGTGGTTAATTATAAGGTTTTGTTTATTTTCTATTGTAACAATTAGCATTAGAAGAAAACCACTGTGAGTGAACGAGTGTTGCAGACCCTGATAAGGTTAGAAAGGCAAGGCCTCAATCAATCACCAGGTAACAAGCAGGTATGCCAGGCAGCAAGTTCCCCCAACCACTTTATAATGCTGACATCATCAAAATTAGGAGGGGTTTGAATATACAGGAAAAAGAATGTCTTCCAGCTATTCAAACATTCAATATCTTAGCATAAAATATTTTAGACCAAGGTATATTCAGATAGCAAGGTTCAACATTATAATTATGGTCAAAGCAATAATCTAAAGTCTAATCTCACAAATACAATTAGGACAAATCCTAATTTGCAATCTTAGCGAGTCGGTTTCATTTCTTGACACCGCACTTTACCTCACTTGAAAGGCAATGGGTTAAACTGGTTTAAGCACTGGTTTTATTTAGTCTGACCTATGGGTGCTGACTGGGGGAGGAGCTGAAGGTTTTCATTTTAACAAAAGAAACATAATTAGATGATCGTGAACTGTAAACAGTTCTACATAATTATATATTACACATTAATTTATGTAAACAATATTAAAATACACAATCTACGCCATGCATGCACACTGCCAGTGATATATATGGAATACATAGGAGACCTATCAAAACCATTCATTAAAATCAGTTCTGATATGTCTTATCTACAATGTGGCTCAATGGATATTATGACATATGATAATATAACTCACAGGAGCTTTATTATACAAAAAATGTTCATGAAATAAACTGACAGCACAACTTTCTATCGTCATACAAAATAACTGCTTGCCGCTCTGAGTATAGAATTCCTTCTTCTATAAACCAGAATGTGGGTGGTACATTGGTATAAGTGGTTATAGCTGTTGCCTCTCAGCTCCAGAGATGAGCTGTCCTAGGTTTCATGCACTGGTCTATGACCAACTGCATCTTACCTACTTTTATGTTTGGACAGATAAAATCATTCTTAAGATGATCTCACCTACCAAGCCATTGCATTACAATAGTTCAAACTCCAACATTCATGAATGTGCATACAAATCTTCAGTTTCGTGTTATTTCAGAACTCCAGGCAGAAAGAGCCAAAACAATTGTCAGGCCGGCTAGATTTAGCCGATAAGCCAATATTTGCCAACACGTACAACCTACAAAGAACACAAGGTTCAGAAGTCAAGCTACTCTTCTACTGATATAAGAATCGAATGGTCTACTTTCATCAACGCCAAGCTGCCACTGATCCCTGAACAATGTAATTAAGCCCTCATTTTGAATGTTGATTAATAAATGCTACAGCATGTGTCACATTCATAAATGTTTGTAGAAAAACTGAATTCCCAATGCAATCAGACTGTCATTGTTGCATCCATGAGTAAAGTCGCTTGGACTGTATTATGTCTCAACTGCAAGTAGCTAAATGCTGTAAATGTACCATTGAATAACAAATTTCAACCAGTGTATGCCCATGATCTCAACGCTTGCCTGTGTTTATATGTACCTTCATTTGTGACATTACAAGTAAAAGTGTGTGATTTGATGTGTTGTAGGCACATCCGCTGTATGAGAGTTACCTTTGTTGCATATGCTGCAGTAGTTGTGAGGTCCTTCGCTGTGTTTTTTCAGGTGGTCCGTCATATAGGCAGCACGCAAGAACTTGCCACACACTTGGCACGGGATTTTATCCTCATGGCAGGCCAGGTGTGACCTCAGGCGATCTCGAGTTGCAAACGAGGCATTACAAATCTGTTAAAGAAAATTAATCCTGTCAATTACCTGAAAGCATGCATTAACATTTAACAGCTCAATGTATGTATTGCAGCTGTATGGCTTTATGGCTGCAAGCTCATCTCTACAAATACTGAAGATATGTATTTTTTAATTCACAAGAAAAAAGCCACAGTTAAGAAGTTAACATTGTGGTTATACTACTATCAGTCAGTAGGCTCGCTGGACCAAAAATGAGACACATCCACCAATAGCAATACCTGTCAGGTACATGTTAATAGGTCAAAACAAAAAGGAGATGCATCATTTCACCTGACGATGCATCATTAGACCCCTAATCTACAGTATTTTAAAGTTGATTGAATCTAGCTCCCTCACCCACCTGACTTATATTTAGCTGTGCAACTGACCGCATTTGTTACGGGACTGTGGTGGCCTAGGGATTAAGGTACTAGACTATGGACCAGAAGGTCCAGGGTTCAAATCCTACATCTGCCAAGCTACCACAGGTAGGTCCTTGAGCAAGACCCTTAACCCACAATTACTTGGATTCTAAGACTGTATGAACTGTAAGGCACTCTGGATAAGGGTGTCTGCTAAATGACATAAATGTAAATGTAAATGTTATGCCCTGCCATCTGATGCTTTTATTGTTATAAATCACTTTTTTGCACAACGATTCTGTTAAAGTTTGCTGAGTGTTGTTTTGTGCTGGTACAAGCCGGTCATGGACAGCTGACTCCTGAAGTTTGTCATAATCTTCACATTCCGCATGGTGTTTAAAGTTGGTGAAATAAGTTACTAGTTATAGTTGCTAGAAATAGTAACTGAGCTGTCTTTAATGGTAGCTGATTTCCGACATAGTTTGCAGGTTGCCATCATTTGAGCAACATCTCCCTTTTCAACGCCAAAGCAGCCAGACGCAATTGAGGATGAGCCATGTCTACCAATACAATTTACAAATGCAATTTAACGACAAGCCCTGCAAGGATGGTGGTGTCTGGATTTTGGCTCCCGGTGCAGTTTGCTCACTTATTTCCAATTACAGTGATGCGCTTTAGTTTAGAACGCCAGTTTGATTTGTGGCACTATCATACTGCATCTTTCCCACCTCTCTCCATGACGCAATAATATGTGAACTCTTGTTTGGCATGTGTCATATAGTTGAGCATTTTTTTGCAGTGAATGGCATACTCAATGTCAGCTCACACGCTGTTATAACGACAAACTACAGGATATATGACGCCTAAATAACATTTGCCTTGTCAGAAAGCACCAATGCTCACTGGTCTTACCTGACATTTATGAGGTCTTTCTGTGGTGTGTACCTGCTTGATGTGTCCGTTTAGGTGGTCCGGTCTACAAAGAACATAGAGGACACAAATCACTGGGCACAAAATCTGACCTATTAGACATGTCTGAATAGCATACATATATTTAAGATCACTTCTCGCACAGGTCCTGCAGCCAAAACAATGGCTGGAATTCAGCTTTAGAAGGAAATTATGCTTACCTTGAGAAACCCTTCCCACAGTTCTGGCACACGTAAGGTTTACCCACGGCTCCATCGTGAGAGCGGACGTGGTAAGACATTCTGTCTTTGCGTTTGAAGCGCATGCCACATACAGGACACGCGTATGGCTTCTCCCCGGAGTGAGACAGCTTGTGTCTGTTGAGGTGGTAGACGTCTCTGAAGACTTTCCCGCAGATATCACAATCCACGTGCCGTCTCGTCCTCTCCCGTTTGCGGGTTCCCTCTGTAGGCACGCCGTTCTGTCCCTGAGGTGCAGTTCCAGATACCAAATCCCCTCCGATATGAGACGATCCGTGCTGGACTTCGTGGTTTCTCAGCTGCACGGGATTATTAAGCAATTTACCACAGATCCCGCATGGAAAGTGGCCTTCACTACCCGTGCTGTTGTCGTAAGAGCCTGAACCGGGTGACTCTTCTTTCTTAGGCCGCCCCCTGGCTCGCTTGGATCCGGGTGAGGCCTCGCCGTTCAGCGGGTTAGATGTGAACGCTGGAGGCGAGACCGGGAGGCCGATCGGGTGGGAAGTGCCGTCAGAAGTCGGAGCAGCGCTGGTGTCGGTGTTGCTGTCAGTTTCATTATGTCTGTTGGTAAACACGGCTCCGTTTGGCACGTCAACCTGCATGACGTTTGACAGGAAGCTGATGTCTGCCCCGCGCGAGGGAGGCACAAGGATCTGCACGTTGGACTGTTTAATAACCTCCTGACAGATCTCGATCACGGAGCGCATGAGCAGGAACTTGGCTGCCGTCATGAGCTCCGGGAAGCACTCGAGCCGCACCACGATCTTGGAGGTGTAGGCGAAGTCGAGGATGTCTCGGAAAACTTTGGGGCTGATCGTGTGCATCTCGAGTTCCTTGCCCTCGCCGTCTCCCTCCGTCTGACAGCTGAAGACCGACTCAAAGTACTCGCTGCACGCCGCCAGTACCGCCTTGTGTGCCGGGAAGCTTTCCTCTCCGACCCGCAGGATCACGTCGCAGAACCTGCCTCCATCTTTTCTCTGGCTGTTCAGGTTGTGTAGCATCTCCGTGCTGTGCTTGCTCACCTGGAACGTGTAGGACGAACTCCACGGCTGCTCCGGTCTCTCCATGCCGCTTTCGATTATCCGCTAACACTAACACATGTGACGAGCAGAAGCACGAATCCGGGCCAAACAAAAACAAGGCTTTCAGCAACAACCAGCCGTCTGCGTTTTAGCATCTAACATGTTAGCAGGGGGAAAATGGCAGCCCCCCAGCTTCCTGTGAACTTTGACCCAATGTTTTACAGGGAGGGGGTGTCGTCGTTTATTTTTATCTTTAGAATAAATGCACGGTCTGCAGGGGCGTCCGCACTGAGCGCACTTACACTAAACTGCGATCGCGCATCGCACCGAAGGTTTATTTACGTGCATTTTGGATACTATTCGTCTTCCTGGTTTTTAACCCCCTCCTCCATGCTGTGAATTCACATCCTTGTTTTTTTTTTTTACTGAGCCCCCTCCCCCTTTTATTCCCCTCCCCCAAATGTACAATATTAGATCGGCGTATGAAAGCGTACGACAGGCGCTTTGTTCCCTTCACGTGCCGTCTAGATCTACATACATGTACTGTATTGTATATGCACACACACTCAATATACGGTCTCTGATTTCCCAAACCACGCCCACTCCTGCACACAAACAATAATATTCCCACGCCACGCAAAACTATTAAACAAAATATATATTAGAAAAAAATAGTCAAAGTCAAAGTCTAATATATTTATATAGCGCTTTTTACAATGGTGCACTGTCTCAAAGCTGAACAATATTTTACAATATTATACAAAACAATCTTATATTATCTTAAAAGGCCAATCCCTAACTGAGCAAGCCTAGGGTGACAGTGGTGAGGAAAAACTCACTGAATGTAGAAGGAAGAAACCTTGGGAGGACCAAGACTCAAAAAGGGACCCATCCTCCATCTGTGGCTTAGATGTTAACTGAAATAGTTCAATTTGTATTAACAGTAAAATTAAGTACATGATAACAATTACATTTTTAAAAATGTGAAAGATTTTAGATTCAACATGTTATGTAATAATATTCTTAATATACAGTGGGGAAAATAAGTATTTGATACACTTTGGATTTTGCAGGTTTTCCCACCTACAAAGAATGGAGAGGTCTGTAATTTTTAAGTGCACTTCGACTGTGAGACACAGAAAAAAGTCCAGAAAATAACATTGTATGATTTTTAAATAGTTAATTAGCAATTTATTTAATAAAATAAGTATTAGATCACCTACCAACCAGCAAGACTTCTGACTTTTCACAGATATGAAAGCCTCCTATTCAGCATGAATTACATGTATTAATTGCACCTGGTCTAACTACTTACCTGTATAAAAGATTCATGTCCACACATTCAGTCAATCACACTTCAAAGTATCCACCATGCCCAAGACCAAAGAACTGTCTAAGGACACCAGGGACAAAATTGCAGACCTGAACAAGGCTGGGATGGGCTACAGGACAATAGTCAATCAGCTTGGTAAAAGGCAACAACTGGTGGTGTAATTATTAGAAAATGGAAATAGCACAAGATAACTGTCAATCTTCCTTGGACTGGCGCTCCACGCAAGATCTCACCTTGTGGGGTAAGGATCATTTTGAGAAAGGTCAGGAATCAGCTCAGAACTACACAACAAAATCCCATACAATGTGATTTTCTAGATTGTTTTAGATTATGTCTCACAATTGAAGTGTACCTACTATAAAATTGCAGACCTCTCCATTCTTTGTAGGTGGGAAAACTTCAGCAGTGTATCAACTAATTATTTTCTTCACTGTATACGTTTTATAAGAACAGGGAGTAAAATAATGA
>JAUZST010007949.1:0-13859 GCA_034779995.1 Parotocinclus haroldoi | reverse complement strand
AATAACAATAATAAAGTAGTTTGGAACAACAAACTGCTAGGAGCTAGTAGCGCGTGTGTGTAGGAACGAAGACTGCTCAGTAACTGTCGCTTGCATTTGTCACACATGTACACAATGTTAATCATCATCATCTTGCTAAGGACTTTGTTCGTTATTCTTTATTGTTTCACTTCCTAATGACACTCATAAAACCCTGCTACACTGCAGATAATTTAAAACCACAACACACAGCTCCCAACTGCCGGAATCTCTAGGAGTGTGAGCACTGGCCTAGTGGCAGGGTGAACGATCAAACGCCCTGTCACAAGTCTGATAAGAAGCCATTTATCTACCAATCAACTCTGTATAAAGGCGGGTGATTTCTTTAGTTCGTAATTGTGTGAATGATGTGAATAAATCAACGGTGAAGACTTGTTTTCCGAAGACACCAGCCCAATGCGACTGTTACCAGAGTAAGAAGAAAGGAAGAAGAGCTGCAACTGCCACAGAGGTGCTTAGAACTTTGTGAGCCCTTCAAAGTTTTTAAAATTTCTGCTTAACCACAACCGAAAGCGATTAAACAATTAAACACGTAGAACAACTATTATTCTTGATCATTTATTTATTTAGGAAAGTTATCCAATTTTTCGTAACGGCGAAATATTGCGGACGTTTGCTTTTAGAACCTGATGGACCATTGTGCAGCGAGAACTGGAAATAAATGTTTTAGGTAACTGTGGATCAGTCCTGCTCATTGGCTTTGAGTAAAGTAAAGAGCAGCTTTAACTTTGGGCTTTAAACTTCACTTAATTTATATTTATAAATTATAATTCACTTTCACTTCATTTCTATATCATAATATAATTGCGGTTAGAACCTGCACTTCTATCAGTAATTGGTCATGGTATGTGGCGTTTCAAATGCGAATTCATTTTCCTATTCATACTTTCTGCCAATAATGCAAAGCCAGCTGTACTTTTCACACTTGCACAATTATAGAAAGGGGTTATTCTCCGGAAAATACACTGAACATGAACCCCTGTATTTAATAACATGTCCGGTATCTGCTAATCTAACTTCCATAACAGTGAATAATTTTAAATATACGGTAATTTAGTGTATGTACATCCCTCATTAGGTCATGCCACAGCACCACAAACCATCCTCTAAACCATTTTATTAATCGGAATATTAATATTAATGAAAATATTATTTGATCTCTGTCTAGCTTTAGATGTTGAACTGCTACGGTGAAATCCCTCATGGATTATTATTATATTATATATATATATTAAAATGTATTCCAGTCAAAAGTTAATTTCTGAAACACTTTTAATACAATATTTTAAATATCAAAATGGGTACGAAAGATGTCTTTGCACCTAGAGATTTATGTAGCCAGTATTCATGCCATGTCACTCTAATCTAAATTAAAACTAATTCTTGTCCTGCCTCTTGTTATGTAACACATACAGTCTGGCCTTGTGAATGTACATATTCTGGAGTCTTTGAGGCTTGAGTAGAGATTGCATTAACCTGTTGGCTGTTCAGTGCGTCTGTGATTAGTCATCAAACAGGTGTCAGGGTTAATGATCACTAGGGCTCACCTGATTTGTCATTTAGCTGCATCTTTTCTATTTTTTTTCAAAATTTGTTCTCACTGAAAGTGCACTCTGTGCTCTGGATATTTGTGAGCAGGCAATGATTAAGTTATTTACCCTTAGAACCAGGCAAATTACTGTCTGGAAGTATTTGACAAATTGCCGACTTGTATTTGGAAGTTTGGGAACCTTTACAATGGTCTAATAAATCTAAACTACTACAAATGTCCCACAAGTAGATAAACAGATCCCAGTTATACATGTGCCAAAAAAAACCACATAATACATGCTCATTTATGTAACGAGTGAACGATTAAATAGAGGCGAAACAGAGACCTGTGTTTTCAATCAGTGTTCCAACAATCAGGTGTTTTTAGTCATTTTTAAAGGACAGGGAAGTCTGATCTTGTTTCTGTGGAGTGTATCATGGCATAAACAAGTGACATTTCCCAGAGTTGCGGCTCCAACATTCCACAGTCAGACAAATTTAGGGCATTCAAGACCACTGTTCCCCTCCCCAGGAGTGGTGGACGAGCAAAGATCACTCCAAGTGAACGGTGTGTAATAGTCTGTAAGATCTAATCCATTGTACGTTATGTATTTATTATGAAATAGAGAAATTTCTACTTTATTTCAGTTCTAAAAGTCTAAATGGTTCTGTGTGACCTTTACATGCACCTCCTATGTGAATACGCATTTAAACTACACTTTGGGAGTAACTATGTTTGGAAAAACGCGAAACATGAAGTTTCAACAGAAAACTAGTAAATAAATTCCTTTTATGATCGACAGTGTTTGAGATCCTTAAAATACTGATCCTAAATCCTTTGATCTCTTCTGCCTCTCTAAACAATGCTTTAGAGGTCTTTACAGTCTTGATCAGTCTTGTACCATTTTTGTTGGAAGGTGAGATTTATACACGGTGAGCCACCGAACACCCTTTCATTTCTTAAACAAAAGCGAAAAACGACATAGCTGAATACCCCAGCAATGGGGCACAGGGCCTATCTTTTAGGCTATGTCCAGAACATAGACGCCATCTTGGCAGTTTTTCCAATGGGAAGGTCATGTAGCATAACATAGAAGACCAGAATTGTCTCAGAAATGGACTGCCTCAATCAGATTTGCAATATCTCTTGAGGTTCAAATGTTCAAATCGACACAGCAATTCGAAACCGTTGTTGGTCACAAGTAACTGAAGATGGAATTGATGATTCTGACGTCCGGGGAACACAGCTTCTGCGTAATATATCTTTAACAACCAGCATACCGAAATACTTCGCACAGCACTATTGCAGCCCTCATAGCCAAATTGAGAGAGTCCCGGACTGTAGATAACAAGCCACATAGTGGTCAAAGACAAAGAAACCTCAACGGTGGTTTTGGCAGCCTTTGTGAAAAGTCCACAACGCAGCACGCGACACGTCATGTGACTTTTGACTCACCCTGCACTCACAAAATTGAGTTATGAAACTGAAAACTGTGAGAATGGCGTCAGTCAAACCACTTCCCATCGATTATGCTTCTTGTCTGCGGAATCATTTTCCTTAGTCTCTTAAGTAAAGGCTTGCAAAGACCTAGGAAGTAGCCGTAAACTCAGAACGAAGCCCAAAGTTCACCGAGTGCTCTCCTTTTACAATTCCATTGGTTTTAGCTAGCTACTTGCTTAATCCTTAAGGCACAAAAAATGACAGAGTTGTAAGCAGTACTGTAAAATTCAAATGCAATCAAGTGAGCATACACTTCAAAAACCCAATACACCGGGGTATGTAACCAGTAATGTAATACAGTGGGGGAAACAGTTTTTCTTACGCTGCTGATTCTGCAGATACGTCTGTAATTCGTTTGTAATTGTTATCTTACTTCAACTGTGAAAGACAAAAAAAAAACACATTGGATGATTTTTAAACAATTAATATGTGGGGGTAAGGAGAAAGGTCAGGAATCAGCCCCCAACTACACAAGATGACCTGGTCAATGACCCAAAGAGAGCTGGGACCACAGGCTCAAAGATGAACATTAGTGACACACTACACCGTCTTAAAATCTCGCAGGTCCCTCTGCTCACGCCAGCAAACGTCCAGGCCCATTTGAAGTTCCCCAATGACCATTTGGATGATCCAGAGGAGGCATGGGAGAAGGTCATGTGGTGAGATGAGACTAAAATGATACTTTTTGGTATGAACTCCCCATGTTTGGAGGAAGAAAAAGGATGCATGGGGGTGGAAAGATCACACTTTGGGAGTGCTTTTCTGCAAAGGCGACAGGACGACTGCACAGTACTGAAGGGAGGATGGATGGGGTCATGCGTCGCGAGATTTGGGCCAACAACCTCCTCCCCTCAGTAAGAGCGTTAAAGATAGGTCATGGCTGGGTCTTTCAGCAAGACAATGACGGAGTGGCTCTGAAAGAAGCATTTCAAGGTCCTGGAGTGGCCTAGCCAATCTCTAGACCTGAACCTGAGAGAACATTTTTGAAGGGAGCTGGAACTCCACGTTTAAAAGCAACAGCAAAACCTGGAAAGATCTCGAGAAGATCTGTATGGAGGAATGGGCCAAAGTACTTGCTGCAGTGTGTGCAAACATGGTCAAGAACCACAGGAAACGTGATTTTCTGGATTTACGATAGAAATTCCAGACCTCTCCTTGTAGGTGGGAAAACTTGCAAAATGGGAAGTGTATGAAAAACTTATTTTCCCCACTGTATATTCTGATTGGAAGAGAAGAACAGAGAGTGACTTTAATAACTCCATTCCACAAATGCCAGTATACCACATATCCTACTAACCTCCTGAGCTGTCCAATGAGGATGAGGTTAGGTGCAGTGCCCGTGAGAGTTGCCGTTCCCCCAATGCTGGCAGCATAGGGGATACAAAGAAGAAATCCTTTCCATACTTTCAAATGATATTCTGCCTCTTTCCTGACTTCCTCCTGGCATCTCTGCTCCATTTTCTCCGTTCCGTCAGGTCTGTGAGGTTAATATGTAGACAGGCATGACTATGCAGTAGGGTGTCAATGGTTCTTGCATTTTATAGTCTCTTCCCAGTCCTCATTTTTTATGTAAAGATCATATATAAACAAGGTAAAAGTGCAGGTACAATTACATCATGAGGAGATCTTAAAATCACTTTAGTTTCTTCTGGACAGCATTGAGATCAAAATAAAAGACTAAACGCATCCTGCATATCATGTTTTTTTCTCCTAAGCTTACATTTTGCTCAGATATGCCGCCATACTGATGCTCATGTTTACCCGCTGCTGAAAATAACCGAGCTCTAAAAATAAGCATGTCTAATCCATAACAACATGTCCTGTGAGTCTAATAATCTTCTTAAAATAAACAGTTTGGCTGCTTCAATCTCGCCATCTCTGCACGCCTTCTTTACGACGTCTAATATTATTAGTCCTCGTGAATTTTAGTTGAAATATCTGCGGCAAAGTCGAAGTGTAAATATAGCAAATGAAGTCTCCTCAGCTTTTAAATAGCAACCGCTGAGCAACAGCCAGCAATCCCTTGGGTACAGTTTAGTAATGAACGTGTCACCATTAAAACATCTGGATTTGTCAAGGCATTCGGATACTATCCAAATAAGCCATGTTATAAATGCCTGATGCGCGTTTGGAGTGGTATGGTTTGCAGAAGTACTCTTTGGTCTCTCACCTGTCTTCTCCAGTCACAGTATTTTTTTCAGATGCCAGTACAAGAAGTTTCACCTGAGACTTTCCTGCAACAGAAGGACACACACGCCAGTGACTCCTGTTTGAAATACTTTGACTTGTGTGTCTCGAGTTGTTCAAATAACTAGAGGTAGAGGCTGGATTTTGCACAATTACATTTGTAAAAAAAAATATTTTTACTCCAGTACATTGGCTACGTTCTCTGTACTTCACCCTAAATACATTTTGGAAATAAATAAGGGCCAACAAACTGAAAGAAAAGAAAATATGGGGTGAACAATATGTTGGTAATGGAAACCACAATGTGAAGGTATTTTTCCTCAAAATAATAATAATAATAACATAATAGCACAGTAGCTTTCTGAATTCAGGTTATTTTTGATCTCACCTCCTGCAGAAAATGGGTAATTACAATCAATGTAACTAAAATTATGCAGCATTAACATTAGCTCATAAAACTAATACACGAATACACGAAGCTAAATACAATGAGCCTTCAGTGTTGATTGGCAGTTTATGAATCTAAATATTCCTAAATAATCCTAGTAATTCTAAACACAGCTAGATTTTCATTCAACTAAAGATGAAAGAGATAGATAAAGAGAACCTAGTTATTTATGTATTTAAGACATTACATATCTGTTACGGTATGGGTTAGGACCCAAGTATGCGGGACCGAGGAATCCCACAGCGTATAATAATAATGGGGAAATAATATATAACCAAACTAAAATGGGGACAAAAGGAGCTTCACGAGCCGCGGTGACGGGGTGCAGCCCCTACCAGCCGCGACTCCCGGGCGCCATCAGCTGTCGGGGAAAGAGGACGACAAGGTGCCGACGAGGTACTGATTTGGGACGTCTCCCAAACCGTAAGACATGAGGGGACCCCGAAACGTGATAAAGTGAGCTGCAGCTCGGACCTGCTTGTAGCGTGAGAAAGGGCGCCGATTTGGGACGCTCCCCAAATCGAGAGGCGCAGAGGCGTTTCCGGAGCGCCAGAGGGCGAGCGTGAGCTCGAGCGTGCAGTAGCGCATGAAGAAGAGAAGCCGGGGCGCGTCTCAAACGGAGGCGCACAGCCGGCTGAAATGAGGCTCGATAAGAGCCGGGATGGGACGGAACAGGGAAACCTGGATCTTTCCCTAAAAAAGCTAAATACCTCCGAGGTTTCCCTCGTACACATCCAGCAGCTCTAAACTCCCCCGGATGTTACCAACTGAACGTTAAGATGGCGCAGACGTCCAGCGTGTCGAGGCGTTTGAGCACCGGTGGTCGGGCGCGCAGCGAGTTCATGGTGGAGTGAAACGACCTGGCAATGAACACTGCTAGAACTCTTATTTAAGTAGAGGGAGACACAGGTGTCGTTAACCAGACACTGATTATAAGCTCTGTAAGAGCAATCAGCGAGGCAGCACTGTGAGGGAAAAGGTAGGAACCTTAACAACATCTTTGAGAAAAGCAACCACAACTAAAGGTTTACAATAACTCAGACTGCTCGACACAGATCAGCTCTGGGATGCTGGTGGGTTTTGTTCACATGAAATGCTCACTTCAGGTCATTCTACACTATTTCTGGTGGATTGAGGTCAGGACTTTAATTTGGCAATTCCAAAACATCATGAACTTTACTCTTCTTAAACCATTCCTCAACCGGTATGTTAGATGGCTTGCTGTATGAACCACGTTCTCTCGAGATTTGGGTCAGATTCCAGAAATGTTCCTGTAGTCAAGCCACCCTGGACAAAATGCAGCAAAGCAGGACCAAACCATAATACTTTAATATTCCCACAAGGAGGCAACGTCCTCCTCCAGTCTGTGGTCACCGAGGTGGGTGGACTACAGCTGAGCCATATTTATGTGTGTTACATCCCAGGGACATACCTAAGTTGTCACTGTAAGTATCAAATTTAGCAAGCGTCTCTCTCTTCTATCTATCTGTAAGAGAAGCAGGCTGCGGACTGTGTGTATTGGCTGATTTGTTTATTCATTTATTAGCAAATGAATGAATGTTCACAGTGAATAAATAAAACAGCTCCACTTGCTTGGTGGTAAAAGTCAGCTGCTAAAAACATTGCGATCTACAGGTGCCCTGTCCATGGGATACCTTTATCAGACCCTGTAAGCATAATAGCAACATTGCAGGAAGGTTATATTTGCAAAAAACACATAATTACAGCTGTGAGGGTAATTACAAACACAGAGAGAATTTATAAATAGCCCTAAAATGGCAATATAATACTTGTTCACATTGTCAGACGGGTGGTAAAGGCTTGAATTTCTCAGGCGCCTGGAGAGAACGATTGGGGCTTAGAGGTGGTCACTGTGGTCCACCCCCTTAGGCACAACTAGTTATGCGTCTGTGTGATGCCTGAACCGGCCAACGGGGAACCCTGGTAACCATGGAGGTGGGCTAGCCAACTGCTGCTGCACAATTACAAAAAGCATTCCTCTGGTTTTGTTTTTTTTTCCGTTCTGAGCTACACAGCTCATTACACATGCCACACAAAGTCACTGTCCGACCCTGTCTCTGTTATCATTCATAAATGTCACACGCAGAACAGTTCACCATTTATGGGTATGTATGATGCAGTTATTTATCAGATCATATCTTGCTCACCCTCAGGATCAACCTTGACCTTGGCATTTTCCTTCAGGGTTTCCAAGTCTCCAAACAGGCTTTCTAAAACAGCATTGGCAATGGGTAGCATCATGGCAGTCGTGGCAGAATTACTCAACCACATGGAAAGGAATGAAGACGTAATCATCATCCCCAAAATCAACCTTGAGGGGAAAAAAAACATAATAGTAAGCGATTATCCTACCTGAAAATGAGTCAATTAATTATGAATTAATTACATTATAAATATATAATAACAATAACGCATTCATAATAATAATTAATGTGTTATTGTTATTATTATACAATTATAGTGTAATTATGAACAATAATAATAATGCATTCAGTGTATTAAATCAAACTTAATCATATAAGTATGTATTTCATGTCATGTAGACGTAGCCAGATTGTAGCATTTAAATTAACTGCTCACGGAAATTAGGATATATTTCAAAATGAATATGAAGAGGATCCCACGAGGACTGCTGGACAATCTAACGCCCCATCGCTGGCAGTCTTGGGTGACCCTACACACTACTGAACGGCCAATGTGTGGCACTCCGGTCCAGTTTGGCATGCTTCGGTTCACCCCAATGAGTATATCACTTGCTACTCATGCAACTGTTACTATTAATTATCACAATAACTGAGTTTGCATATCATTTGCATGACCGAACAACTTTATTTGACTTTTAATTTGCTGTTGTGATGATCCTGCTTAATTAAATGAAATCAAATGTTTTTTTTTAATCGCTTCATATTCATTTTGAAGTATCCCATAATTATCGTAATAAGCATTGTACCTCTTGAGAAACCAAAATTAGGTAAAGTCAGAGTTATTTAAAAAAAGAATCACCTGCAGAGCTGTAAGACTAATGGAAAAAGAAAGTCTAATTCGATATATATAATAAATTCCATAATAATATAAGAATTTATTATGTCAATAGTTTACAGATATGCCTTCCTGATTCGCATTAGGGAAAGTGTTTCTGTGCCTAAATATGCAGCATCAAGAAAACAAACTTTCAAGCTAGCTGGCCTCTATATTAGGGAAAAATACAGCTATGCCATGTGACTGAAAATAGCAGGATACATCACGTGCAGCTGACGGTTGCCTGACATAACTCGGGTTGGTTGCATATTAACGCAATGTTACTAAACACCAACGACATATTTGGAACAAATGTAAATGAATGACAAATTCGGGCCAGCACCATAACGCTAAATAAAATGACTGTCGTGACTTGAAAATGATCCTCATCAAGCAATGTCTAGACACCGGCACTCACGGAGCAGATGTAACAAAGCAACATAAATCAATCTTTTCGTTTCACGTTGTAGCATTGAAGGTTTGAAATGTCAGGGGGTTAAGGTGAACTGTTCTGGAGGACCATGACGACCCTTTAATAGGACCACTGATCAGTTATTGCAAGTAAATCTCTCACACCACTGCGAAGAGCCACGCTAATTTTTTAAAATGATACAGAAGAAACAGTAAATATAAGTACAAATCCGAAAAAAGCTGGATCAGTATCGAAACAAATGGCAAAAAAAGTAGGCACATCATACATTTACGTTTACTTTTATTTCATTGCAGACAACATGACCTGAGATAACGTCAGATATTTCATCTCGTATTGTCTGATAATTGCATTTGTTCGTACACATCCATTCTTGCATTTCAGGCCAGCGGTCTTATAGACTTACTGCGTATAACAGTCTGGACAGTTCTTTTCACCGTTGGTCCAGCACACGCCTCAGCAGAGCTCAGATCTTTTATTCAGAATCCATTTGTCTCAATGCCTTTGCGCCTCGAAGCCTATCGTGGATATTATGGTAACCATGTCATAATTACATCACCTGTTGATATCACATTTTTGAAATCCCACCCTTATTTAGTTTTCTTTCCTCATTACTAGTCCTAATTGTCCCTGTCCCTGTCCTGTATAACAAACGAAATTAACCAGACATAACATGAAATATCTTGATCTTATACGGTCTGAAATAAAATGAAAGTCGAAGCTAGCTCGAGCGTATTTTAATTCAAATTTTCCACACTGGCCCAACCTTTTCTGATCGGAAGTTATAAATCTTACCCATGATAGCATTGGGATTTAAGAGTGGAACACAAAAGTAGACAAGCCAGAAGCAACCGGAAATCCGGCGCTGTGATGTAATTAATCAGAAATTAATTACCCAGGACTGATGAGCCCAAACATTAAAACCACTGACAGGTGAAGTGAATAACGCTGACAGTGCAATGCTCGGAATGCACTGCACCGCTGGGAAACCTTGGCTCCTGATATTCATGTCAACGTTACTCCGCCATCTGTACTTAAACCAAGTAAACCTCTTTATGGCAGTGACCTTCTTTAGCAAGATACTACGTGCTGCTACACAACAGCAAATGTTCACAAATGGATAGAAGAGCATATCAAAGAGTTCACGTTGTCCTCAGATTCCCCACATCTCAATGTGACCGGGCATCTATGACATTTGCTGGACAAACAAGACCAGCCTTTGAAGGCCTGACCTTGCAAAGGGAATGTTAATGTCCTGGCGCTATATTCTTGCTGACAGATACCACAATACCTACAGAGGTCTTGTGGAATCCATGCCTCAATGGACCAGAGCCTTAACGGCACAAGGGAAACCAATAGTTTAAAGCAAGTGGCTTAAAGGTACATATAGTACTGTAACAGAAAGAAGAAGAAGTTTTGATGTTCTCATGTCCACTCTGGTTTCCTCCCAGTGCGCGTGTATTGACCCTACAATTGATCGGTGTCCTATCTAGGGTTGGTTCGCTTTTTCTCACATGTTCCTAAATGGTCAAGGCAAATGGCAGTCGGTATAATTTCAGCCATCAATGGAATTTCATGAGACAGACCTCCCAATGCTAAAAGTATTTTTTACGCACCAATTTCTGCGCAATTCTTGCATCCACTGAACTTGTGAGTTGTTGGACACTTTTTGTTTTAGCTTCTTAGCGGGATATCACAATAAGCCGATAAGCTCCCAGAGCTGATGTTTTGATGTCAACCGCCTCCCACCGTCATAGATCTTTTGCTTTAGGATACTCCAAAGGCTCTCAGGGTTCCAGGGCCGAGGTCAGCGGACTATGGGGGGCCGCACCGTTAGCTTCTCTCCCGTTATTTTTTTGCAGCATGAGATGGTGCACTGTCATGCAGGAAGACGATTTTGGTATGGAAGGCATGGTTCTTCTTTTTGTACCATGGAAGAAAGTGGTCAGTCAGAAACACGATATACTTTGCAGTATATAGAATCTGCCACTTCCTTTTTGATGCCGTAGCCTTGTTGGGACATGTGGCCTGCTCCATCCATCCGGACCATCCAGGCTTGCACGGCACTCATCAGTAAACAAGTGTATGTCTGGACCCACTGAACTGTTCATGAGCATTGGTTAGGGTTGTCTGAATAGCAGGTCTATGCACAACTGCAAACCTCTTGAGATTCCTACACCTTACAGGACTCCACAGAGGCAGCAGCAGCTTCAAAAACCTGCTGCTTTGTAATGGCATTTTAGCTGGTGCTCTCCTAATCCGATGAATTTATCAGGTAGAAACGTAGAAAATCTCATCTGAAATAGCTTATGTTTTTATACCTTGCCCAAGGCATTGCACTATTTGACGCTTTTCAGCAGCAGAGAGATCCGACTTATTTCCCATATTGCTAGAAACCTGTGGCCTGTTTACTAATGTGGAAGATCCTTTCTCAGCAGTTTTCTTTCATTGATCTGGCAAACCAATTACTACAGGTGTCTGAGACTCAATCATTTGTTTAACTGAAAAACAAACGTAACCTTTTGTTCTTTTGGAATCTTACTTTTGACACTTACAAACCTCAACGATTCCAATGATGTTGGGACGTTGTGTAAAGCATAAACAAAAACAAATCACGATGATTTGCAAATCCTGTTCAACCCATATTCAATGGAATGCTCTACAAACACAAGATATTTAATGTTCAAATAGATAAACTGTTGTTTTTCTTGCAAATATTCACTCAGAATAGTTGGCACAGGGGGCAAGAAAAGACCGGGAAAGTTGATAAACGGTAAACAGGATCATTGGAAACAGGGGAGTGTCGAAAGGCTCAGTCGTAGACAAGCAAGGATGGGGCGAAAAAGGAAACAGGGTCCAACAGTATAAGAACAAAACATTTCTCATCGTGCAATTGCAAGAAAATTTGAGATTTCATCATCTACGGTCCATAATACGATAAGAACATTCAGAGAATCTGGAGAAATCTCTGCAAGTAAGCGGCAAGGCCGAAAAAACAAAACTGAATGCCCGTGTCCTTTGATCTCTCAGGCGGCACTGCGTTAAAAACTGACATCATTCTGTAACCGATATGATCACATGGGATCAGGAACACATGTGATCAGTTCGTCTCTCCATCTACAAGTGCAAGTTAAAACTTTACCATGCAAAGGGAAACCCATGCCCATACTTCTACTTCTATTGCGTTCAAGTCGGTAGATCAACTTTTACAGTAAGGATGGACCATCGTGCAGCATTTCATTTTTAAAAAAAGATGTTATATACTCCAGGCTAAAGGCAAAAGGACCATCAAGATGGTTAACAGGAGTGAGTCCAAAAATCCAGGTTGTGTTATTGTATGGGTTTATGTCAGTGCAGGTGGCAAACGTAATTTACACTTCTGTGACGGGAGTATTAATGTTGAAAAGTACACTCAGACTTAAGAGCAAACAATGCTCCCTACATATTTTCCAGGGTTTCTCTTGGTTTTTTTTTCCCCCAAACCAATGCAAAACCACATGCTGCACACATGACAAAGGCATGGCCACGGGAGGGGAATTTTTAACCTTGCTTTACCTTATATATTCTCTATATCTACTAATTCTAGTGTTGATTGCACTGCCTTTCGAGCTTCGATAAACAAATGCACAATTCAGATTAGGAAATCGAAAGCAGTTTACTATTTAAAATCTATCTCAGATAATAAGAATAGAATAAATAATCCAAACTAAGTTCTGGAAACAGATAAAAACATTGCCATGTTTCGACCTTACTTCAGGTTTACCTAAACAAATTTCAGTCAAACTAGAGAAGTTCCAAATGATACAGATGATATTGTGAGGCATCAAAATGAGCATTTTATTGAAGTTGGGTCCATTCCTAACTCTTATGCATTGGAGAGCTCAAACTCCTTTTGTTTTTAGCCCTATTTCTAGGGCTATCCGATCATTTCGATCCTCATTTCTTGAAGCTTGCAGCTGATTTTGTTGCTCTGAACCTCCAAGCTAATACGATTCCTAAAATCTGGAAAACATGTTCTCCCGTTATTGAAGGAAGAGGACCCTTCGAATTTAAACAGTTATCGTCACTACATCAAGGTTTGGTGTTCTTGCTGTGATTTTAGAGGTGCCAGTGAATTCTCAACTGAAGAAATATGTGACTGAAAACACCACCACTGAGCAGGTCACAGTACCACAACAGTGGCCATGTTGGTAACAAATGATTTTATTTGCGGATTTAACTATTTGTTGGACAGTTAGAACTAGAACGTGTATTTGCAGATACAGTCACTAATCAAAATTTCTGGAGATTACCTCAGGAGTTTGCCAAATATCAGTTGTGGTCCCTGAGTTATTTTCTATTTTTTTAATAAATTATTTTGAAAAAGAATATGCCCACAACCAGAGTGCATCTTTATGCAGAATGATACAATACTAAGTTGCATCTTCTCTGAATCAGGCTAATTCTGGTGGCATTTCAACAAATACAAGCTTCAATTTATGGATTAAAGCTTGCTCTCAGTGATAAGAATCCAAATTTGTGACCTTTTCTACATCTTCTTCTTTGATTTTACAGTCTGTAGGCATCCATACTATAGAAGCAATGGATATAGAGAGAGTGCCAGCCAACAAGCCCTTACGATGGCCTACAAAGTGATGACAGAGCAGAGCTCCTTCCTACCTGCACTCACTCCTGAAGGCTTATGC
>JAUZST010007948.1:0-13859 GCA_034779995.1 Parotocinclus haroldoi | reverse complement strand
TTTGGTCCAAATAAGGGAATAAAATTACATGTATATAATAGGATTTGTTTCGGTACTTTAGGATTCGGTCCGAATAAGCGACTGCTCCCATTAACCGGATTCGACTGTACTGTGTAATGCCGGAACTCCCCTTTTGGTATGTGGCTGCTCACCAAATCCATCAAAATTTAAATGCAGACACCTTCATCTTGCTTATGGCCAGAAGAAGTCACACTCATACATGTGTAAAGCTTAGATTTCATCTCCGCTAATGCTCGGCAGCCTCATCAAGATCAATAGTTTTGTTACTCGACTCTGGGTAGAGATAAGAGCAAGCTGCTGATTGCTTCTCAGCCGCAGTAAAGCACAGGGATTAGTCAGCCCAGAGTGGGTACCTCCATCGCTCCTTTTAGCACAAGCCAAAATGCAGATTCTGGTTGGCACTTGGAGTTGAGTTAGTCAGTCATTGTGTTATGGAGGGCTGTATAAAGGATACTAATGATTTGATTCTGCCCGTTATTCAATCATTCCTTAGCCCTGGATCCGTTTTATTCAGGCACAAAAGCTTTTTTTCACCATATTTCTAACCAATTTGGCAAGTTTCCAGTCCTGCTCAGTCACACTTGTCCGTCAGGAAATGTGAATCAACCTACCTAAAAGTGCACAACTGAAGTTAAAAATGAGCGAACAAACAGCGACAGTAGACAAAATACCAGTCTCGCAGTCCACATTGATAAATTTAAGTGCTGGACATAAATATATAAGAAGATCAATCCGTGTGAAATGTAAAACAGCAGTCAGTAAGCTTTTTATGAAATCCAAAGTATGAATAAGTATGGTATGGTTAGTATTTATGTCGTTTGTGCTTCCTTGAACGACTACGGAAAACTTGTTTGACAATATAAATTAGGTTAATTCTTACATTTATTCATCTTCTAATTCATTCATTCATTCATTCATCTAAGCCAAAACCAAGGAGGACGGGTCTCTTTTTGACTCTCGGTCCTCCAAAAACATTTAGAGAGTTTTTCCTTGCCGCTGTTGCGCTAGGCTTGCTCAATTTGTCATATATATGATAAGATAAAGTTGCTTGAGACAATGCTACCCCTATAAAAAGCGCTATAGAAACAAAGCTGACTTGACTTGGGTTGGTATGGAGACTGAGTGACAGATAGCTCACACTTGCAAAAGTGAAAAAGAAGCTAACAACCTGTTAGCTTTACATGCTGCTGATATGCTATCTGTGTTTAGGTATATCTGGCAACAGTTACAGAGTAGTGCTGGTGTTCAGCTCTGCAGTTTGACAGAGAATAATTCCATGTTTCATCAGATGTCTCATGAGTTGCGTGCTGTCCGTCTTGGCAACTGCTACCTTGAGGTATTTATTGAGCCAGGAACTATTGTTGTTTACTCTAGCGGAGCAAAGTCATACTTTATACCTCTGCTGCATGTTTATCTTCTCTTTGTGTGCAAAGGAAGTGCTAAAATACAGCTGAAGGTTGTTTTTTCTTTTTATGTATTGCTTTTCTTATAGTCCAAATGATCATTCAGCTGTTGTTTGCTTGTCTTGCATTGTTCTTTTGGAAACGTCTAACAGACCGTAACATTGTTTTTTGAATACAAGTATCGAATATAAGCACCAAACCTTTCTGTAGTCTGTAGCAAAACCCTTGGTCTTAGGCATGGATGCACAACCAAAATCAGTGGAGAAAAGGCATTGCCTTTGTACTAGGGTGCCTTTGTACTATGGTTGCTGGCGAGGATGTTGCAGAAGTCTCATGTGATCATTGGATGTGTTATCTTCTGGTTCTTTCCTTTCTACACACACTGTTATACATAGTGCTGCCAGAGTCTCATGCTGCACCATTCTTATCACCTTAACTCCATATTCTGTTTTCTCTCAGATCTCTTCTTCCGGTACCAGTTCCAGTCCTCATGCCCTTACTCAGAGCACACCAGAGAGTCATAAACCCACCCTTCCCTCCTCCTGTTGACTGAGGAAACCATGCCACCAAAACTAACACACCAAAGGAGAAGTACCTTCAACGATTGTCTTATATTCTCATAGTTTTACTCCTAATGTTGCATTGCTTTTCATTTATTATTTATTACTAAGTGTTTTATTATTATACTGTCTTTAAATATGTTTTCCATATTTATTTTTCCTATTTATCTTACATGTATTTAAACTATTAAGAATATAATAATTATGTTTATTTCTTACCTAGTAGGAGCCTCGAAGATTTAGGCTGTCCGAAGAGGTCGGGTCCCTTGGTCATGGATCATGGTTCTCCCAAGGTATCTTCCTCATTACATTTAGGGAGTTTTCCTTTCCCCCAGCAGCCCTAGTCTTACTCGGTTAGGGTTGTAAGCTTTGTTTTTTTGTAAAGATTTGAGAAGTCTTTCTGCTAAAAAAGCTGCTAAATAAATAAATCTGACTTGACTGGTCTAAAAGTTTTCCCGAAAGGATCTGATGAAACAGCAAGCTGAAACTCTTGGAAATTATGAATCTCTATTGAACATTTGACAGGCAGGTCTTGTGTTAGAAAGTCTAACACTGGTTTGAGCAAAAGGGTAAGCGGTGGGCGGGGGGATGGGGGTTGGGTATTCTGGGGATATTTTTTTCTAATCAGGATAAAAGCATAAACATGCTTTAGCTAATTCTTATCCTCTGGAACTGATGGCTTTCAAGGGAATTTTAATACCTGTAAAAGAACTGCATCAAAAAAACAGGTAACACGTATCTGTTAAGCGCAGATAAAATGGACCACAATTCCACTTTTCTGGGCTTGCAGGTGGCCAGGGAAGGATGGAGTGCACTCTGTCTCGCTCCCTTTGCAAAGGATACACTGTCACCTAGCAGGTAGCAACATTACATATTAAAGAAGTGGCGCTGTTTACAAAATGCTTTGGCAGAGATATAGGAAGACTCGTTTTTCTGTACTTACTTCAGCATTGACTCTAGGCCTTTATCCAAGTCACTTTATCCAGAGAGCACAAGACAAGAGAGCAAACGCAAGAGTGAGAGAGAGAGAGTGAGAGAGAGAGAGTGAGAGAGAGAGAGAGAGTGAGTGAGAGAGAGAGAGAGAGAGAGAGAGAGAGAGAGCAGGTGTGTTCCTACAATGCACACGGTGTTCGGTATCATACATATTGGATCTCCATCCATTAAGAATAAAGGCTTCGAGTTCACTGCGAGCATGGAGCTTTTGTAACGCTTTCTTTCCACCCCCTCACGCAGCAAATACACAAGTGTACACACTTGCACTGCACAACTTCACATTGGCCCTAACCAACGCAAAACAGAACACGCAGGGTTGGCCAAACAGGCCATCGGCCCAGGCAATCTTGTTCGAATATGTGAATTGTAGCCTGACATTTGCCTGTTGTAGCTGACACTCGGAGTGGTCGTCTGCTGCTGTAGCCCATCTGCTTCAAGGTTCGAAGGGTTCGTGCATTCAGAGACGCTCTTCAGCTTCAATTATTATGGGTTGTTATTTCAGTTATTGTTGCCGTTCTAAGTTAAAACCAGTCTGGCCATTCTCTCACTTGATTTTTTTCTCTCTATAAGAACGTTTTCTGTAAACCCTAGAGATGGCAGTGCATTGGAATCCCAGTAGATCAGCAGATTCCCTATTCAGATGCTTGCTTTGAATTTCAGAAAGTCGTCTTGGTCAGGCCTAGATGCCTGAACGCATTGAGTTTCTGTATTGGGACTGGCTGATTAGATCTTCCAGTTATTGAGCAGATGAGCAGGTGTACCTAATAAAGTGGCTGCTGAGTGTGCATCGCTTAGGTAGTAGCAGTTAAAATCAGTTGAGACATGCCAGTGAAGGTCTCATTGTACCTTTTAGTAGTTGCAAGAAATACCGATTAAAAACGTCAACCACTGGGTTATAAGACGTGTAATGGCGGTATACATCTTTGTTCTTTGCATTAAAACTGGCAAATAAATAAAGATAAGAGCCAAAATAGCAGCATCAAATCATCAACGTGCCAACAAGATGTGAACAAAGGAGTTGGAAGTTAATTAAATCTGCTTAGAAAAAGATATATTTGGGGGACATAGCCATGGCTGTTAACATTCTCACGGTTTTATGTAAGTGGTGCTTTGCCTCAATACCCAGCCCACTTACTCTGATTAGATCAATAATTCAACCTAATGACTCACGCAGACTACACGGCCATGCTGGTGATGGGATCAAAGACTCGGAGGCAGATGCTCACGCTGGGAGACAGAGGTTTATGAGTCTATCACCGTCATCGCTAGAGACAGGATCAGCATGACGCCCGTTATGCACACCGCAACGAGACCGAAATTAAAAAAAAAAAATGGTTGATTCTAATCAAATGGTCACAAACTCAGAAACTGGCGTGGCTGTGTAGACCTTGAGTTTGAGGGTGAGAAACATAAACACAAAGAAGAAGTGCCTGCAAGTCCCTGCAGTGGCTCAACACAAATTTGCATCATTATATGAAATGCTGTATTATACCCCTGGGTCGAAAAATGGAACAAACGCAAAAATGTAAAATGAGTGCTGATCCACTCGCTTACTTTTTGTTTAATGCCATCTATAGGATTCAAAAACACACACACAAGTCAATGGCCATTTCGAGTAATCAATTAACCTAACATACATGTCTATGGACTTTTGGACTGTTCTGCAATGTAATGAACGAAATGCTTATTGCCACAGTTTACCAACAGTGTCATATGCAGTAACGGCCAAATGCTGATAGAGGTCTCAGGAGTGCATTTTCTTAGTTCTTAATCATTTTCTGACCAATGGTTTGTTGTTGGGACCATTACAAGCTTTGGGCCATTTTTCCAATAGGAAGTGTTAACTAAAGATGATGCACTAATGACCATGGGATTATAGACTGAAATCCTGCAACTGCCACTACGTAAATAATGGTATTACGATTTACCTTACCGTTTCCCATAGACTACTAATTTAACTAAATTTCTATATTTTTAATCGAGGATATTCCTTGCAAACCGATCCACAAAGACGGACTTTTCCATGAAGGAATAAAGCTGTACGTGCAAATCATTAAGACCGTCATGTGAACTGCCTCGAGATTATTTTTCATGCTGCTGTCGCATTTCCCTCGCCCTGGCATTCAGGCAATCGTTATTGTTGAAGCTTGGCCTGCTAGTCAATAATCCAGTACCGTAACCACTGCACCTTCACAGCCACTTTGTATAAAAAAAAAATATGGGCCAAAGTAATAAATGTAAATTTAAACAAATGACACTGTTATTGCACACTACACAATAAAATCTCGTTTTATGAACAGTTTCTGCTGGGAGGGCATTTTATTGCACAGTATACAGGTAGAAGAAGAAAAAAAAGCCGTGCTGCAGTGAAAAAGAAAACCTGAGTGTCTTCGTATCAATATTTGTATCAATCCGAATGTAATTTGAATTTGTTGCATTGATTTTGAGGCCGGTACAGCAGGAGCACCTGCAGCCTACACAGCATATTTCAAGGCCTTTCTGCCAATACGAGGGTGAATGTGCAGTTTAGCTTAATAGAGCCTACTTGAATAGGAACGTCTCTGACATTAGCTAAAGTGATTCTCTCCAGGATGACTGCTCCTCCACCCCTCCGCCTTCTGTGCCAGGCCTCCGTTTCCCTCTCTAGTCACCTTGGTTATGACTGCTACGTCTGTGTTGTGTTGTGTGAAGCACAGAGGTGGACGTGGTAAAAAATAGCTTGTTTCGCGCTGTGTCATTCCCAGTTAATTAGATGTGGCGTGCACAGGCGTGTGTGGGTGCGCGTGGAGCCGAGGGTTTGAACCCCCAGAGTTAACGGTGACAGGACTGGCTGAAACGCCACAATCTGTCAGAGCACCTTTCACAGCTGTCATACTTGCTCATACACTCTTAAACACACACACACACACAAACACACGTGCACACTGCGAGTCATAATAAATGTACGTACAAAACCCGTAACACACAAGCGCACATATCCTACTCACGCACACAACGCACGCACACTCTTCACACCTCAGACGCACGCCTCCATCTGACCTCGGCCCGTCTCACACTGACTGATACCTTCTGACCGTGAAAGGAGCACCACACGCCCACTCCTCCTACACACAGACAGGGCAGCACACACATCCTACTTGCTTGTGGTGTTGCCTTCAGGGAAACTCAGGAAATATAAAGAGCAAACTTGGAGCATATTATCATATCCTCTGGATAGCACTTTAACCTAATGAAGAACTGCAGTCTTTTAATATTTGCAGCTCCAGTGGCTCAGCAGTAAGAGTGAGCTGCTGAAACGGCGGGAGCGGCAACGGGATGAACTGACTGGAACTCTGTTCGAGGCGGACCTCTGCCTGTGCCCAGTGCGTTCCCAGGTAAGCTGGAGGAAAGCATGATGGTGTAATGGTTTGTGATAAGTATCCTCTACGATAATATCTAGATTGTTGTTTTAATGGTGTGAGCTGACAGTCCAACAGACAAAAACACGGCTTAAGAGATCATGTACTCGCTGCATCACGTAGCCAGGTAGGACAGGCTACTGCGCACGTGCCATACAGACTAGGACAGACTAGGATAGGTTAGCGCCACAAGTCAAGGTGGCGTTCGACCTAAAAACGTACGACTGTACAAACAAAATGAGTGAACAAACAGGTCTTGGAGACAAAATACAGGCACCACCGGCCCCACAGATGAATTACTGGAGGAAGTTTGGCTTTGAAAACGGCATCAGGCATCGATTGCCGTTCTTTTTTCACCATATGCAAAGTTACCACCGTGCATAATATGAAGATTGTGGCAAACTTCAGGAGTCAGGCTTAAACCAGGCAAGGCACCAGCACAAACTCACACTCGGCAAACCTCAGAAGAATCCGGCTGCAAAAAGGAGGACCTAACGACAAGGAAAGCAACCGATTTCAAGACTTAACCGTTGAGAGAGATGGGTTTAAACAATTTCTGAATACTTTAGACCAAATATGTAAACTGGCAAAGTCTAATTATCGCTATTAATAAAATTCCAGAAAATATTGAGATATGGTTTTTTTGCAGTATTACACATCTGATTTTATATATTTTATATATTTTTATATTTTAGCATCTCATGTCGCAGAGCACGAAAATAAAGGGCTGCACTTATCACACGTTCACCAGTGCCTGACCCATCTGATATGTCACTGTGATCATCATACACCCTGAAATCTGTACCAGTCCAAGGCCAGATCGCTCGTTGTGAAAATATTCGACTGGCATATTTTAAGGCGTGGAAGGAAACTAAAGTAGCTAGAAAAAAAAAAACCACTGCAGATTCTGGATGAACATGCCAAACTCCACACAGGCATTAAATAAAGGTGTAGGTGCAGTCTGGTACGAGCTGGCTTATGTCACCCATCGGAATGGATTATGTTATAAAACTGACTGCAGGTGTCTGGAACATAAACGCGTCTGCATTACAGAGTATGACATCTTACCTCGGACGCTAAACACAGATGTGAGCTTGGTGGAAACTTCATTTACCCAATAGGAAGAGGATGTCGGATTTCAGCCTAATGAACATTTAAGAAGAGACAATCCACGGGATTCATATGGTCAATTAATTAGGGTGAAGCAATCAACCATGATGAAATGTTAGATATAATGAACGAAGATACCAAAAGGAGGAAAAAAAACGGTTTCATAGAATGCATTCAGATGCTAAATAGTAGTTATTAATCAATTCATTTATTGTTATTTGAGAACAATGTCATTTGTATTTCAGATCCAGAAAATGTCAGTGCAACCCAACACTCACGGATATCTGATTTGAATCTGTTTTCTCACAGCATGAACATGGCTTCATATTAAGCCAGTAAGTATAAATGCATCAGAATCCACCAAGATGCCATTGGCTGATAAGACCTGCCCAGTACTTCAAGATATAGCTCAAATCACACATGCCTGGCTGGAGAAACAATAACAGAGAACTTAGTGCTGGTGAATGCAAATAATAATAATAATCATTTAAAAAGTAATTAACACTGCAAAAGCCACTCCCTCACATGCCCCCAGCTAAAACCTATGCTGCCGTCTATCCCTAATAAATACAGCCAGCTTTTACGCTGTGCAACTTTTAGCCCGATTTTGCATAAGCAGACAAAAATCCTGCCTCCTAAAAGAATTGTTTGTAGCGAGCTAAAATCTACGGTCTCAGAATGCATAATGTGCCACTCAAATCAAAGAAAACTGACAACAAAAAGTGCGACTGCTGCTGAGGGGGCTCAGATGGACAACACAAAACCCAGTCGGGTCAGCCGCGATACTCGAACAAATCCTGCTATAGAAAGCCAGAGTGGTTTGTGGAACTGTGGCAGCACAGAGAATGTCCTATTGATGTCTCGTCCCAGTTTTTAAGAAAAGAAACATGGCACGGTAAGAAATGGCAGATGAATTACAGCTTCCAGGGACCAGGCACTCAGTTTAGAAGTGTAGAGTTTATGTACTTTTATGATAGCGTGAAATTATTTATTCCTTCTCAGTTTCCACCAACTGTGGAAGCAATTTTCTGTGCGCAGGCCTATCGAATGGAGAACATACGACAATGCAATTCGTCCAGCAGTTGATGGAAAGCATCCATCAAATTCAACATACTGTAAAGAAATACTACTCTACAAGATCGAATTGGTTTCGAATTTTCAGTATGATTCATTTTCTCCATACAATTTTCTATAAACATCACCCACATGCCCAAAATGTCAGTTTTTGCTCTGAAGCTACTTCAGACTGTTAGCCTCCTAAATAAGTTAAGGCTGATAAATTATTACTGCAAAGTATCACACATTCTTCACATGCAATATTCACATTGCACAGGCTATGCTAAATCATTAAAATCGTTTCATAGGAGGCATACAACCCTAAAACAGTCAAATCCATGTTATACAGCAAAATGAACCTGAGATTAATCGAATGAGATCATATCAGCACCGATATTGCATGAGAACCACATTTCTCACAGTGAATGGGCAATTTGAATAATTCCCACTTGAACGTTTACATTAGCGTCACCAAAGCCTTGCCTACATAAAGACTGCATTTCCGCAGTTCGCGCGTCTTTGGTGGACACATTTGCCAACGACACACTTCCCACACAAGGTCACCAGAAATGACTTAATGCTGTGATGATATTCACCAGGTGTTTTATTTGATAAGGTTATTTAAAGAAAATAATCAATTAAAAAATAGTCACAAAGTTGCATAAATGCCTCAGCCTCATTCTGTTGTTTTATTCACGCTTAACGTGGAGGAGAAAGTAAAAAAGAGAAATGAAACAAACTAAATTTAAGTCTGAGCTCGATTATAATTCAACACACATGACTAATTTATTATTCTATTACCTAATTACTATTTACCTATATATAACTATTTAGTCTAATAGCTAACCGAAAATTTCTATTTGAAATAAGTCCACATGGCTGACAGCTGTGGTGGCTACGTGCTTACGGTGCTGAACTATGGACCAGGATGCTCAGTGTTCAAACTCCACCTATGCCCAGCTGTCACTGGTCCATAAACTAGGCCCTTAAGCCACAATTGCTTTGATGGGAAGACCGAATGTAAACCAACTACAGCCAATGCCTTAATTCACCAGCTACCAAAAAAAAAGAATCAGTCAGATTAACCATGAACTACACACAACATTTAATATGGCCTAAGTGAACAGTTGCAATTAAATACCAGAATCTAAAATCTTTCTGACCACCCATGTGTCCACAGTCTATTTTTCATTGTATGCTACTCTACAAGGTTTACTGATTATCTTCCAATAAATAAAAAAGATCATGGAAGTCCCTAGAGTAAAAGAAGACAGAAATCTAATTCTTGCAATCTTTCTAAAGAGAATAACCAAGTTACGGGAAGGAAAACAAAAACATCAAAACATGGATGACAAAAAAAGCAGAAGAAGACGTGGAGGTGGAAGGATGGCGAACAGGATGGAAAGAAAAAAAACAGCAGGAACTACTCAGATGTTTCCCCACAGCCTGTTGGCAAAACCTCATTTACTGAAGAACAAAAAGGGCTGGGATTCTATCTTAGCAACATGCATTCCCCACCCTATTAAACCAGCCATGGATAGTGTACTTTGCTCTCAGATTTCTACTGGATTTGGAGATACTGTATTAAAAATGATAGATTCTGATCATATTCTTTGGCTAGCCATAAATTGTGACTCTCTCCGTGTGGCACCGCATGCCTGATATGGTTTAAGCTCTTGATCTTCTTTGTAAAATACTGAAGTAAGGCCAGTGGGTGCACAGTACCTAAATGCACATCTTGCTGAAGGTCAATTAGCTGAACAAAGGAATCAATAAATGTATATGTCCTTTAACAAGTCCAATGTGACAGCTGATCGGTTATTTCCCTTGACAGCATGATGTAACTAGGTGTAAGTCAACTCCGTAATTAATGCAAAGCACTTTTGGCATGGTGAAGACACAAACCAAATATCAGGGTTCAGTAATCCTCAGAGAAGCAGAGAGGAATCAGCAGTTTATACAACACTCACCAAACGATCCATCAGCTTTGAGGAGTCTCTTTCAATTTTACTCTTAATGAAGGTATTTTAATTAATCTTATTTGATTAACTACCACGGCACTCATAGCGTGCTAAGCTCTTAAGTGCCTGGTCTGCCAAGATAGACACATTTGGAGAGGACTATATTACATGGTCTCCTTCCCCTCTGTAGACCACAGTAACAAAAGGGAAAGCAATTAACTCTGTGATTAGGTCCAGCCAAAAATATATACAGGACCTATAAATAGGCTTAATGAGAAAAAAAAAAAAAAAGCTCTCCAATTTCATGTGTGCAGTCGGATGTGCCAGTTGTGACCAACCCGACCACTGGCAACGCCTGATCCCTGCTAATGTGCCATTCGAAATTGGATAAAGTTCCATTTGCCGAGGCCAGAGTTAATTTTAGCCATCAAAGGCAGAGGGAGGTAGGGCTCTTCTGTAATCAGATAATTAATGCTACCCTACACTCGATTAATAGCCCTCAAAGCAATCAGCATCTCATAGCATCAACGGTTAGACAGCATAGCGTTTTTAGTTAAGGGGCTTTTACAAATATTACACATATTGCAGTTCTTCCTCCTTTCGGTGTTACTGTGTTAATTAGGTCATTAAAGCGAAAAAATATCTTTCATCAGTGACTGGAGACTGGCCTTCAGTTCTGATCACCTTATTTTTCCTGAACCTACCGCATTCACTTCATGGTTCACTAATTAAAGTCAGTAGATTATAGGAGTAAGATTCACCAGGCAAAACACAATATTTAGGCATAGAGAAATACGGAGTCCCAGTCTAAGGAGACGTCACTGGTGAGCACGTGAAACAACAATCTAAAATAGTAATAATCGGAAAAAAAGAGAGACATTTTTGGCCGAAATAATGCTTTGTGGGAATCGAGGCCATTAAGCAGGTACAAACACAGAGAGCGTTCAGTGCTTAGGAAACAAAAGAAAGGATGTATAAGAAAGTGAGCGCAAACGCACTGTCCATGTTTTCACCATTTCTCCACTCTCCATTAAAGACACTATTTAAATGCCATACCACGCGGCTTCTCTATAAATGCTTTAAACAGGTCACTTCAATAGCGGAGGATGTGATGATCAGGGAATTGTGGGACAGGTGAGAGGAATCAACAGAACGGAGAATGAGATTGGCAGGCAGGGGGCATGCGAGAGCGTATTTTGTAATAAAGTTTAGAATATATCATGTCATTTTTTTGACTCATGTACTGAAAGTGAAAAGCCAAAAAACAATTGCTGCGCCTACACACTGATGACTTTAGTACAGGAGACTAGTTTGTATACTTGGTATACTGCGGAATATAGTATAGCACAGAGTCGGAATTCAAACTTCAGAGTACGGTTTCTGCTGAACGTGTAAATATGTTCATTACTGCACTCCTATCCTACAGCCGAAATATCAACCACAGATCAGCGGTGTACCTGCATTATTACTTTGTGTTTTCCTTCGGCCCCTTGTCTGATGGATCGTTTCATTTATTCTATTGTTCCGATACACAATTAACCTTTGCTGGCTTTTCAAGGTCGGCAGGTTTCAGACCCACACTTTCCAAAGCTTCCAATCTTAAGTGTCACAAGGCCAAATCCAACATATAACACCTACAGCTCTACTATAAACAACTCCAGAGCACTTAATCTAATTTGCAGTTCTCACATAATGACCAAACTGCCTGCTTTACGTCACAGTGGTGGAAGGCTGGACGACACACACTGCAGAGAATCAGAAGAAGCTGAATGGGCCTGTGCGTTTTTTTTTTTTTTTTCTTGAATGGCCACCTGGTACTGCATCAACAAATGCTGATATAAAAACATTCATCCAGAAACAGTGCGTTTAGCCCTAGATGCTGCATGAATACAGACTGCGCTGGCCAAAGCAGAAGGAACAGCTGCAGCTTCTAATGTCCTACGGCATTTAACAGATTCAAAGCTTCTCCCCTCGTGCCAAGCTAATAATACAGCTCATCACTATTGATGCACACAGTTTGGTTTTGAGCAAGAACTGCGTCCGTGTTGAGGCAATCGACAGCTCTTGGGTGTATAGTCACAGCATCCTGTTTGTCTATTAGAGTTACAGTACGCGGCCCACTTTCTCGGTCGCCCCTCTGTAGCTGCAGATTTAACCAATCCTGGCTTGGAAATATTTTTTTAAGAAATCCAAAAAAATCCCAGAACGTTTAAAGAAGCAAAACTCGAATCGCCAAGGACTATGACTAGGACTATGCTGATTTCCCCACTTTCTCCACTTTTTTACTTGTCATTATTCCTTAAACAATACAGTATGACAACTATTTACATAACATAGCTACACTTCCCTAAGCCTGGGTTGGACCCTTTTTTTTGTCTTTAAAATTGCCCTAATTATTTATTTATTTATGCTTCAACAAGGTGCTAGAAACATTATTCAAGGATTTGTTCCATACTGATATGACAGCATTGCAGTTGGCGCAGGTTGGTCGGCTGCACATCCATAATCCGAACCTCCAATTCCACCACATCCCAAAGGTTCTTTATTGGACTGAGATGAGGGGAAGTGGTACTGAAGACAGGGTGAGTTATCCTGCTGGAAGTAGCCATTAGGAGCTAAATACACTATGCTCATAAAGGTATGGACATGTCCGGCAATGACACTCAGGTCAGCTGCACAATGCACAATTAGTATTATTCATTACTTCACGGTTTGATGTGTTGTGTGGTCAGAGATGCTCTTCCGCACACCTTGGTTGTAACGAGTGGTTGCTCGAGTTACTGTTACTAGGACATATTCGCTTGTTCATGAACTTCGGCAGGCCATCTTGATCGATTTTACGCGTCTAAATGCACTGAGCTCCTGCTGTGCGAATGGCTGATTAGACATTTGTGTTCAAGCAAATGTGAACAGGAGACTATTGCTCAAGGAAAACCATTCACTTGAAGAACCAGTTGTTCCCACCCCCCTTCCATCATAAATACTAGTCTACTAAAATCGACACAACACATAATAAATGACCATATAAATAGTTATGGGTGTTATGGGTCACATTTGACCCAGACGCAACGATGGGCTGATTATGCAAAGATTATGCATTATATATATATATATATATATATATATATGCATTAAATGCTGCCAAAAATGAATTTAAAAAAATATTATAGAGCACAGGAAAGTAAAAGGAATACAATCCAATGATAATTGTATAATCTTCTGTAATTGTATGAAATTCTTTTCATTCCAAGAAATCAGCAAATATGATTCCACGTGCGCATCCCTCTCTCTCTCTCTCTCTCTCACACACACACACACACACACACACACACACACACACACACACACACACACACA
>JAUZST010007947.1:0-13860 GCA_034779995.1 Parotocinclus haroldoi | reverse complement strand
GAACCAGTCTGCATTCTCCTCTGATCTCTGGAATTAAACATGGCATTTTCACCCAGAGAAATGCCCTCACTGGATATTTTCTCTTTTTCAGATTATTCTCTGTTAAAGCCTGGAGGTGAAAATTCTGTGGGTGTGGGTGAAAATCTCAGTAGATCAGCTGCTTCTAAAATACTTTGACCAACAACGATGCCACGTTCAGAGTCCCTTAAATCACTTAAAGCATCTGGCAGCTTCATCAGGATGCTAAGTTGACCCTTCAAATAGACGGTTTGATCAGGAATGCTTTTTACAAGGGTAGCAGCCAAGAAAACCATTTTTCAGAAGGAGAACAGCTCACAAAGATCGCAATGAAGATCAGTGGAAACGCAGATTATGGAGTGACGAATCTGAGTTTGAAATGTCGACAATGTGTTATACTTAAGCACACTGATGCACTTTTTATCAAAGTCAGTTTTGGTCAAAAATAAATGGGACTTAATCACTCTGGTGTAATCACAGCTAGATTGAAAGTCTCCCACATACAGCATTCTGTTTTGCCTTAAATAGCAACTTGCATATTTATGCCGATCACATGCTCTTAAAAGACAGAGCCTTTTACATTTCTGGATGACAAGGAGCACTTTTCTTTCATCACAGCTCACTGGCTCGTACAGAAGCTGGCTGGAGGTTCAGAAAAAAAGAAAGCAAACAAAGGCATTCAGTGTTAGCGCTGCTGTCAGCAGGTGCTGATATGAAGCTCCAGGTGAAAGAGGGAGGATAAAAAACAACGTTGAAGGCCGTTAGCTAGCCAGGCGCTACTGATAGTGGGTCACTTTCTGCAGCTCTCTAAGAACAGAGCCAGTGTACCCTGGGGTGTTACACCGCCACACAGCTAAGCTGGCCATAATAAGGGGATTAAACCTCACTACACTTTTGTTTTCCCACCAGACGGTGCGCTGAAGCGTGGACGACGAGGTCTGTAACCCTAACCATGAGCACGTGGGGTCAGCCGGGCTCGGATCCAGCTTATATAGGACACGGCAAAAAAAAAAAAAGAGAGCAGCGTGGACATCCTGCCGACTCGGTCACCTTCACTGTACTGTTACAGTTTATTTACAAGGATCATAGTCATAACGCAAGGAGAAACGGAAAAACAAAACGGTTTCTATGACTTATTCACCCTCCCTCAGTCACACGGTGCGTGTTTAATAATAACACTACTACCGTCTATAAGACAGGACATAATACTAAACAAACAGCAGGAACAACTGATAAGTCACAATCTTAGGACTGTTTTCTTTCAGTTTAACTTCCAAACCAGACCTAAAGGCCTAAGCCTGATTATTAAGTAACATAATATAAACATAACATAATGGCTGTTATCCCATCATTAACCAAACCACACTGTGGACACACACAGAGAAGCAAATCCTGAAATGATGATGATTATTATTATTATTATTATTATCATCATCATCAGAATGTTTCAAATTCCAAAGCAGCAAAATCATTTATTAAAAGGAAAGAATCAATTTGGGCTTATTCTTAATTATAGTTTCATTATTTATATCCGTATCAGAACTGGAATGACGACTGCTTTAATGCCAAGGACACTAGCCTCAAATCTTGAGTCTCTATTGTGAGTTAGGTTTTCAGAGCCTCTTGTGTGAGTCTGAGCAGTCTTGAGTCTTTAGTGTGAGTCTGGGTTCAGTTTTCAGTCTGTCACATAAGATTAAAGTCTCAGGTCTCTAGTGTGAAAGTCTGAATCAGAGAGAATTCAGTCTCTAGCATGTGATTCCATGTCTTGAGTTTCTAACGCGAGTCTCTAGAAGTCTTGAGTCTTACATTCTAAGTAATACGTTTTATTCACTAAAATAGAAAACGGCAGGATGAAATCTGTCGGCCAGTAATAAGTCTGTCAGAGTTGCATTTCTAGTAGAAAGGTTCTATCGCAAATATGGTGATCAAACGGCTCGACAGCCTGATAAAAGAACCAAGGATCTGGTACCTGAAGAGCAAGGGTGGCATGTGGTAGGGCAAAGGATGTTAGGCATTCAGACCAGGCGAGTCCTGTCACATGGTTACATTTCAAAGTGCTTAATTAGTTCCGTATGCTCCACACCTGTCCTGTTAGAGAAATGAGTGTTTCCCAACCCATCTGAAACTCGCCCTTATTGACACTTTTTATTTTAGGGCATATAAAAGAACTCAGTTGTTTGAAATGTAACCAAAAGTGCTAAAGAACAAGCTGTTCAAAAACCGTATGAACATAAATCAGATCAAAGCCCTTTAATAGAGCTTTCGGTTGCTGTTATTACTCACTTTTAATCATATCCCGCAGAATAATTGGCAGGCTGAGGCTGGTACTGAGGATTACAGTCGGGTGTTTGGGAGGCGTCCTGTCCATGAACCCTCACGAATCCCGCTGTGGTGGAGGCCAGCTCAACAACCCTGACCTCTCAATCATTAGCTCACTCATACGTGATGACATTCCCTGAAAAAGCCGAGTCACCGTCGTTAAAGAACATGAAACGTCTACAAAAGGATGACAGATGGAAACAAGATAAATAACAGTGTTTGTTCTGGTCGATAATAAAGGTCCAGCTCGGCCTCTCGTGTGTTTTAATTACTTATTTTTGGAACAGCGTCAGCGCATTTCAGGATGAGGAAGGAAATCCGGAATCTAAACCCCAGTGTCACTGACCCTAAAGAGCGGACTATGAACAAATGTTAGGAGACTCCCTAAGGAAGCGGAGGGTGTATTAATAGCAGACTTGGATGGGTGGATGACATCATTAGTGCACGAGTTGCAGATCAGAGTGGGAAATCAGACAGAGCTCTCTCAATACAAAGGAAACAGGAAAGGTTAAAAAAAAAAAACAGGAAAGCTCTTAAGCTGGCCCTGTATGAGGGGACAGCTTTTCTTTACTTAAAGCAAAGATTTACAACAGTGCAACCCAGACCTACATGTAGGTCCTACAGAAGACAGTAGCTTATCGCAGCTCTCTTTTTTTATATATATCGTAAACCTGTGCAATAAAAAAATCTATATAAGGGCTAACAGTTACCCTGTTAGACCGCCTCCAGATGAAACAGATGACTCCACAGCAAAGTCAGGATGGAAGAGCTCGCCACAAGCCCTCCATACTCGAACCCGACTGTCGACAGATCCCAAACAGAACCTGGATTCGTCGTTATAGACGATACGATTCCAGTCCAGGCCAGATTTCTAGTTCTTGAAACCATCGGAAATGATGGTGACTGTGGCCGACGGGTGCCGTGACAACAAATTTCCTCTGCTAAGCACCTTGCAATGGTCCAGGCAGAGACAGAGGGTGTGTGAAAGTGCCCCCTGTGTCTGGATTGCAGATAATAAACTGTGGGAGTCTGTCTCTACCAGCTGGTATGTCTGCCCCCCCCCCCCCACAGAATCAGTGCTGCTAACACCTCTTAATCTGTCAAATTGACCTTCCTGCTTCACCCAGTCCAGTGAGGCTCCCTCTCAGTCTGGCATCTGTGTCCAGCAGCACACATTTTTTTAAAATGTATTTATTATTTTACAATCATCCCAGGGTTCATGAATTATTATATTCATTATATTAATGAATATCTCTCATGAATTAGAGATAATGTAATATGAGAGCAAATGCAGTGTAAATGAAACCTGGGTTTCAGTACATATTAGGTGACTGATTAAGTTATGGCATACAGCGTAATCACTGAGATCACACCCGGCCACACTAACACTGTGGCAACATGTTACAGACCATGGTAAACAGCTTCAGCGACACGACCCAAACTTTAGGAGCCTGTACGTGCTGGAGAACGAGGAGGCCAGCAGCCTTATCTACTTATCTCAGATACTGGAGCACGACGTTTACATGAACAGTGATTAATCACATAAACACTTATGATGTCCTGTTAAATCAAATCCTAATCGAATTTGCTTCCTTTATCCATAGCTACTGAGCCCTTACATCCGCATAATACAGACAAATATTAGGGGATATGCCAATAGATGGATGGGATTGAGAATCTCTATGGATTAATGGAGAAACATATGTTTTTTTTTATCTGAAATATCAAATGTTCCAATTTCTCTATATACACTATACGGACTAAAGTATGTGAACACTTGGTCTGAACTCAAGAGGTATAATAAAGGGTCGATCTTGCTTTTGCTGGAATCT
The DNA here is from genome assembly GCA_034779995.1 of Parotocinclus haroldoi. NCBI lineage: Eukaryota > Metazoa > Chordata > Actinopteri > Siluriformes > Loricariidae > Parotocinclus > Parotocinclus haroldoi. Next base: position 9,691 of record JAUZST010007947.1, on the reverse strand, counting down.
AGGGACAGCTTTCTACTAGCCTACCGCCAGCCCTAGAGGGACTAGGCTCCGGTGAGCCCTGTGTCCATCAGGGCGGGGGTCAGTGTGGACACTGTAGATGACTACAAATATCTGGGAGTGCACACAGAATATAAACTGGACTGGACTACAAACAGTGACGTCGTATACAGGAAGGGCCAAAGTCGTCTCTATTTTTCGGAGGCGCCCCTCGGTCCTTCAATATCTGCCGGACTAGGCTCCAGATGTTCTAGGAGTCTGTGGTGGCAAGCGCTATCCTCTATGCTGTTGCATGCTGGGGCAGCAGGCTGAGGGTGGCAGATGCTAACAGATTCAATAAGCTAATCCGCTAGGCTAGCGATGTTGTGGGGGTGGAGCCGGACTCGCTGACGGCAGTGTCAGAGAGGAGGATGCTGTCTAAGCTGCAGGCCATTATGGACAATGTCTCCCACCCACTCTACAACACAGTCATGAGACACAGGAGCACATTTAGTGTAAGACCCATCCTACCAAAATGCACCACTGAGCACCACAGGAGATCATTCCTGCCTGTGGCCCTCAAACTGTACAACTCATCTGTGCTAGGAACCATACGTCATAGGTGCAATAATAATAATAATAATAATAAAACTTTCATATTTATTACACATTATCATCATAGCCACTGCTTTTATTATGGCTGTTTTTTTATTTTTTATTGTACTCTAGCATAAATATTGTACATTTTCTTTTATCTAAATGTATCTTTATTTTATTAAATAGAATGTTTATTATTGGTGTAAAGGGGCGTAACTGTAACAAGCGAAATTTCCCTCAGGGAAATAAAAGTATTTCTGTTTCTGATTCTGACTAGATGAGCTCGATGCGTGTGTTTGCACACCTGCCAATAGAAATTGCAATTTAATTCACCTGAATACATTCCTTAGAAGGTGTGTCCACAAACGTTTGGACACGTAATGCATATCCTGTTGCCGCCATGTGGTATCAAATTTATCATGAATACACAACTCTACTGGTTATAAGGTCAGAAATCTTGGAATCCTGCAAATCTCACATTTTCTGAGCAGTATAAAATTGCCGCAGTATTATAACGGATTCATTGTATATTAGAAAACTAATAATATATAAATACAGTTTGACACGGTTGACCTTTTTTATTTAAATGCTGCACCATGGTCCCTTTTGAATCAGTTTAGTGACAATTAAATAGGATTTTGTGCATTTGATATATGGTTTACAAAGTTCATAATGTTTAAGTCAATCCTGATGCTTTAAGTCTCGCCCACATGGTGAGGTAAATGGTTTATTTAATGATAAACTCAACAATGGTATCGACTGAGTATATAAAAGTGTATATATCTCTCGATATCAGGGATGAAATGGTGAGATTGTTGCCTCCCAACTCTGAATATGATGCAGCACATACAGAGCATTTAAACCTTGTAGACCCTGTAGACTTATTTTGTTTAGAAATTCATACAGAGAAGAACGACGCACGTAATTACAAGAAACTTGTACTTATTTCTTGCCTATTAAATGGGTTAAAATGATCAGAGAACTGCTGGGTTGGGTGTAAAAACTATGATAACAAATCTGGCAAAAAGCACCGATGTGCAGTTACAGGAGTAGCTCCTGTAAAAGACGAGCCACTGTACGCTTAATCCTGTAAGGAGAGGGATTTAGATTAAAGGCAGAGGACGATCCAAATCAAGCTGCTTTAATGAACAAAGTAAGCAGTCGGGAGTGCACACCTACCAGAGCCAGATAAGTCCCAAAGGGTGACGCAAAAGCAAGATGCCCTTCCTGTTGCTACTAACAAGAAATGAGGCGTCAAGAGAGAGTTAAGTGCGTCAATTTTCAACTGCCAGTACTCATTCCTACAGAGTAAAAAGAGTAGAAAATTGAGGAGGAGGACAAAAATCATAGCGTATAAATACAACTTTTTACAAACAGAGGCGAACTGGAAGGAGACGATTACAGAATCGATATAAATTAAAAGGAACTCCGAGTTAGACTCTTAACAGGCAAACCCTAAATAAACTTAAGCAAAAAAAAAAAAATGCCTGGAGCTTCCTAAAACCTGTCTATACAGTAGATCACACAGTGAACGCTGCTCCATGCTAACACACACTCGCACATACACACACATGCTATAGTCATCCTTGAGATTCACGTATTGCAGGACGCTTTCCAGACCCAGGTGAACAAACGTCTTCGATGTGTCCGCTTTTAGGGCAGCTCATGTTTCCTGCACTTAATTCTTTACTGTTTTAAACGGCAAGCCAGGCTTGGCTTTGGATTTTTGTTCATCCACAAAAATTCTATACACTCGATAGACGTACCACTCACAGTATGGCTGCTCTCCATTCTAATCTCATATGGTTCCACAGGTACGGCCATAAACGTCTACAGGTGCAGCCTTTCTTACCTTGTGGAAATCTATTCTAGGTTTGGTTTGAAACGACCAGTTCAGCTAGCTTTTACGTGCCCCTAATACGTGCATCTATAGCGCATAGTCCGATTTACCATTTCCTAAGCCAAAACGAATGCCAGGTCCATCTATTCTAAATATTAGTCATTAATGAGGCCAATTTTCTGACTGTGACAAACCTTTTGTAGTGCGATCTGGCAGCCTGGAATTAAAGCCTACTGAACGCGTTATGGAGGCTCAGAAACTAAATGTGGGATTGTTGGCTGCTTGTGTAGCAGAAACCCGAGTCGCCTAAACCTAAGCGTTAACGTTATCTGATTACTTGATTCACTGTACTTGTAAACCTGTTGATCAGATTTACTGACAAAATCCTGTTTTCTGCTGTTTATTAAGTGCACGTAAACATAACTCCACTGAAACAAACGTGATGACGAAACAAGATAATGGGGACACGGGATTTTACTAAATTTGGAAAGCAATTTTTCCCATCAGGCGCCTGGAAAAGTGGAAAGTTAGGCGTCCCACCCCCAGTGCGCTCGAAGGATAAAGCCCAGCCGTGACCCTGACCATAATAAGAGGGTTTAAACCGAGGGAGGGACGGAGGATGTTGGGAACTATTCACACTGGCTGGTGAGTAACAGAGCCCAGAGAGTGATAATTTCCTTATGACGTCGCTACAAAGTATTACAATGAGCATAAATAGTTAAAAACAACAACAACATAGAGCCTATATAATGAGGGTGTGATATAGCTGCGCTGAATCCGAATGGGAAAATTGGTTGTCAGCAATATGATTATGTTTTTATGGTTTGCACCTCTTCAAACCAGCACCGGTAGGTGGGTCAGTTATGTGTAAGGGTTCCACCTGCGACTGCACTCAGAACCATTAAAGAACATAAAGAAAACTATCAACAGAACGAGCTATGAAGAGTCAGTCTCAGTGCCGAGTGCTGCCTGACGTCATATCCTGACCCTGAACGTCCAGGCTGAGCTGCTGGTGCTTTCTGTCTGTAAGTCTGCACATCCTCCGTCTGTACTTCACTCCATGATGGCTCTGTAGACGGACGGCTCGATGTAATCTTCCCTGTAGCGCGAGTTGATGAAGCGTTGCCTTTTCGAGTCCTCTTTGACCTCCTTCTCCACGAAGACCTCTTTAAAGCGCATGTCGGACGCCACAGACTGGAGAAAGACGGTTAAGGCGCAGATCGATTAAAGGCACTCGGCGTCACGCATTAATAATGCGCACAAGGAAGGAAACGTCTAAGACGCCTCTCACTCACCAGCCGGGTCTTGACACGTTTGGGAAGTTCTTCGTCCAGACAGTACACATCCTCCCGCTTCACCGTCAGCTGAGACTCGTCCTCAAACTCCACCTGCACAGGGTCCAGAAGGACAGGAGTCAGGATCATCACCAAATGGGCTTAAAAAGCCTAGAAACAGATCCAGTCATGTGCTTGATTCAAACTTCCTTTAAATGTTTTTACCAGTCAAGAGCAGTCAGTGGCTCAATGGCCTAAGATTCTAGTCTCAGAGATGCCTTCCGACTGGGACGACTACCACATGCAGACACACAGTTTAGTCTGAGGGAGAGGCTGCAGCAGCGACTCCGGCGCCACTGTGGGTATTTGCAGTGAGGTGCTGAACTTCATTAATTCATTAACGTATCACTTTTCCTCGTAATCGGGTGTGGGCAGGCATGCTCACACACAGCTAGGTCGACTATTCATTCGACTAGTCATTTGGTTATGGTCTGATCAGGTGGAACGGAATCATATTACTCAACCCATCAATCACAGGAACAGTCCTCCCTTTAGAGCTCCACTGGAGTATGTATGTATGTATGGAGTATCAAAAGTATGATGATGATGATGACGACTTCTTATGGTTCTATTGTTCTATTTTCATATTTATAACAAGACTCCTGATCAATTAACTATCAAACGACTCCACTGTCATTCTTGGTATACACTTTTCAACAAAATGTCATTCATTAGTCCAAAAGTTGTCTCATTTTATTTTTATACAGCACGATAAGTTTTTTAGCACTCGTACATTTGTGCGCGCGCGGACACGGACACACACACACACACACACACACACACACACACACACACACACGTCAAAAGCAATGTTGGATTTTGAATAATGCAGTGGAGTAAAAAGTACGATAGAAAAGTCACCAAAGTGGAAAAATTTCTGTAAAGATACAAGAAAAGACTCTTTAAGCAGACTTTTTTTTAAGTAGACCTTTTAAAGCGCTTTGGTGGTGGCAAAGTCTAAACCGAGATCTAGAGGGGGTGTGGTTTTTTTTACATTAGACTCCAGTCTAGGTATTTATATCATACACTCCTGCACTTAAATGATATGGAGACAGAGGTGATGCTAAGGGATGCCCTGCACCACCTGGCCCAGTCCTTCCCTGCCCCGTCTTGCCCCGTCCTGCACAACTTCGGTTCACCAAGTGTGCCATGCATGTGCCATCCAACAAAACAACAAAACTGAGGGTATTTAAAACCACTCTGCATGTTTACTGTAAATATATAGAAATAATGCCGCTGTACGCATTCTTCACGCTATAAAATTCAACATTTTAATAATGCACATTGCTGCCTGTGATAATTGTAGTTTAATTTTCTGTATTGTATTATATTCTTTAGAATACTGTATTATCTTTTATTTTGTATGGAATTATCTTGATTACATTTACTCTCATTTTAATTGTTACATTTAGATTCTGTTATTTAAACTTTGGTAACTTAGCTTAAATCTAACACACGATGAACAGGCTCCGGACGACCAGACAGACCCCCAGTAGAGAGGATCTGTAAAAACAGCATCCATAGGGGGAAACCATCACTACACCTCCCGTCCCTGCTCGTATCATTTGTAGGAGCTTAGCGGAAAGAAATTTGTTGTCACAGCCCCATTACGTGTCCTCCCTGACAGTCAGCCACCATTGCCTTTGTTTGCAGTGGTGTCATGAATGAGAAACCATGGAATGGAACTGTACCGTCTATAACGATGAATCCAGGTTCTGTTTGGGATCTGCCGTCTGTCGGATGAGAGTATGGAGGCCTCGTTTACATTTATAACCATCGAACATGCGAACAAGTTGGTTGAGTCGTATTTTATGTCTTCATCTCTTCTTTTACTGTAACATCAGGTTTCTATTTGCTGAGCTGCACTGAGACTAAATAAGATGCAGCTGCTTCAGGACGCTGCAGACAGCTGATCTTGGAAATTACACCACATCAACTACTACTACTTCTACACAGAAGCTGCGCAGCCGACTTGCAGAGTGCTGCTTATAGCCAAAATTACAGACAGGATTTGGATGTGCTCCAAAAATAACTTTTACACACTCGATGTCAGGCTTCCCATATTCAGTCTCAGATGAGCATGTACTATGATTATTGGAGATTTGGGACTTAAACTCAAGACACACTCAAGCCCCTGATTTACTGACTTGGTTCTTCACTCGGACTGGCATGTTTGAGGTTGGATAATCGACTCAGACTGGCATGGCAGAGGCTTGACATTCGGCGCGGTTTGGCACTGCAGGAGCTCAAGATTCAGCTCAGACTGTCACAGCAGAGGCTTAAGACTGTGGACTGAAATGAGAGGGGCTCGAGCTTTGGCTTGGATTGGCATGGCAGGGGCTCAAGAATAGCCTCAGATTGAGATAGTAGAGGCTTGAGAATTGGTTCAAACTGGAGCAACAGGGGCTTAAAATTCAGCTCAAGTGGCACAACAAAGGTTCATGAATCCGTTTAGATTGGGATGGTAGGGGTTTGGGCCCACATTGTTCTTTGTGCTGCTGTGATTGTTGACCTTCTGGAAGTTTCTCCCATCTGCACACAGGATCTTTGGAGCTCAGCCATAAGGTTCCTAATCAGATTTCTTACCATATTTAGTTCGGTGGGGTTCTAGGCAGAACCCTGGTTGTTCTAATCTTTCATTAAAATATACAGGCTGCAGTGCTCTTGAGAACTTTCAGTGCAGCAGAATTCAGTAGCATTCTCCAGATCTGTGACTCCACACAATCCTGTTTCTCGGCTCCATAGGCAGTTCTTTTCTCCTCATGGCTTGTTTTTTGTTCTGATCTGCACTGTTATTTTGAAACCTCATACAGGCAGGGTTGTGTTTTTTTCCATAATCATGTCCATTAAACGTAATTTAACAGGTAGCTCCGTTCAAGGTGCAGAAACATCTCCAGGATGATCAAGAGAATATCTGGTTTTGATAAATTTCTCATTATCTGGTATTGAGTGAAGATTTATTTTAGCACGAGGCCTCAACATAAAAGAATAGAACAAAATGTCAAAAAAATGGTAGGGTCTGAAGACTTTCTGAATTTTTCACTGCATCTATACCTCTCACAAAAATGAGGGGATACTCCAAAATGAAATATCCCATAATTCATTAATTTTGATGAGCGGTGTATATATTTCATACACAAACACCAGCCCTGCATTTTGTAATTATCCATTTTTCTTCTAAAGATGTTGAACAAAATGAACTGAAAATAAGTGAAAATAAAGACCATGTCTATAACAAACTCACAGAGTAATGATTTCAGTGATAACCCTCTAGGATCAGTGATTAAGCCCAAATATAAACACTACACTAAAAACAAACAAAACTTGTGTGCACGCTGCAGTCTGAGTGCGTTTAACGACTTTGTTGTTTGTGCGTTCTTACAGCAACCACGACAGGGCCTTGAACTGCCCAGATTAAAGCACTTGGGTAAACGAGAAGGGGGCTGGAACAAACCATTCTGAACATGACGAGCAGCATCTCTCTTAAACAGGAGAATACGTCCCCTCCCCAAATCATCCCATAACTCTATACCAGGGCTGTGCGATACGCCGAAAATATCCAGGTAATGGACAATAGATTTTAAATAAAATTAACATATAACCTTTGAATTACATACTGACATTTAAAAAAAAATATTTTACCATCACCTTTTCTACCATTTTTCCCCCCTATTTTTATTATTATTATTATTATTATTATTATTATTATTTCCCATTTCCCATCATTCTCCCCTCCCCTACTTTCAAAGTGTTATTAATTACAGCATCGATGTTGAACTTTTCTTTCAATGGAAGCTTCTTCACTGCAAATTTAAACAAATTGTAGTTCCTGGCTGTGAAAACCGCACACTGTGAAGCGCTTTAATGCTAAAGACGTGGCTGTTGGGGTGGAACGATGCACTCACACACGATTCGATTTTCTCCCCATTATTAATTTTATATTTCACAAAAGACATTCCTTTTGTATTCCTGTAGTGTAAACAATGGACATTTTCTTCTATGAGTTTAACAACAATAAAATTACTCGGCATCTTTGCAATTACTGCATTACTCTAATCACGGCAATATCTCTAGATTTCATTTTATGTTTTACTGCAACACAAAGTCTGAGTGTTTGATAGATCTGTTCTGTTTTGGTGTAGATTTGCAATCCTAATTTCACCATATAATGTACAATGACAATAAAGGCATCATCTTAACTTGGCTTAGCTTCACCATATTTTAAACAAATGGTGGAAAAATACTGAAGAATAATTTAAAATATACAAAACTCATTTAAAAGACTAACAGAACATATTTTTAAAACATTTTATAATATTTTTTTTATAAGTTCAGCAAAAAAAAAGTTTTAAATAAATCAGCGTTCTCACTGACAACGGGATAGGCTTCTGTGAGTATGATGTCACCATGTCTTCTAAACTAGAATTGCATTGGTACAGAGGGAGACTTTAGTTTAAGTAGCACTCAAAACACAGCTGTAATCTGACGCTTCCTCATCGTGAATATGCGTTAAATGTGCATATATTGTACATTGTTTTATTTACCTGCTATTATTTACGTAATTTTGCTGTTAATACAAACTAAACTATTTCAATTAACATCTAGGCCACCCAAGGATGACGGGTCCCTTTTTGAGTCTTGGTCCTCCCAGGGTTTCTTCCTAACATTTCAGTAGGCTTGTTCAATTAGGGATTGGCCTTTTAAGATAATATAATATTATGAGACAATGCACCATTGTAAAAAGTGCTATATAAATAAATCTGAATTGACTTAAATGTTCTAATCCACAAGTGGCTGAGCCAAACATATTTAATTCTAAAAAGAGTTACAATGTAGCATTGTCTCAAACATGTTACATTATTTTAAAACACCAATGGTGACAGTGGTTAGGACAAACTCCCTAAATGTTGTAAGGAAGAAATTTTGGGAGTACAAAAAGGGACCAAACCCCTTGTGTGTGTGTGTGTGTGTGTGTGTGTGTGTGTGTGCGTGTGTGTGTGTGTGTGTGTGCGCGTGTGTGTATACTGATCTCAGACCTGATACATGGGGATGACGTGTGCTGCTACGAACTTCCCACCGTAGATCAGGCCGTCTGTCCAGCGCACCTGCACCACGTCACCCTCCGCTGGTGGTCCCAGACGTGCACAGTCTCTGTTCTAAAGAGGAAAATAAAACGCTTGAGACCAGAACGGCAGTAACAGCAGTCCGGCCCGCCTGGTCGTTACGAAGCATACCACAATGTCTTCTGGAAACAGGTTGTCACTGAAGGAGCCGTCATCAAAGATGACCTCATAGAACGTGTCGTTGGTGAGCTCCACCACCTCGCAGTGGTAGTACCGGTTGTTTTTGTGCTTGCAGATGACTTTCTGTCCCTCTTCCAGCTGGCGCAGTGATGCCTTGTTACGCTGAGGATGGAAAACAGCGATGACACCATTAATAAAAACTCTTTCATTTAATACTTTTAATAGACCCATTTCACAATTTTATAAAATCGTTCTTGAAATTAGATTTTTCTTGGTTTGTTCATTATTATTTCATGTACAGGCAGACTTTGTCTGGAGGACATACGTATGCACATTTTTAGTCACTTTGGTATACTTGAGACGGACTTTCTGACACCATTGAGTGCATTCAGATACTCCCAGTGCTTAGATGATTCTTATACGTTTGTGTACTTGTGTAATGTTTGAATACAAGTGGTGGTGTTTAAAAAAAATAAAAAATTCTTAGTAATAGTGGAGTCTCTGGTGTTTTTTAGTAAAGCTGAGTCTCTGGTACGATTGAGAATTGAGTATCTGGTATTTGAGTAAGATTTGAGTCTCTGGCATTTTAAGTAAAGCGGAGTCTCTGGCATTTTAAGTAAAGCGGAGTCTCTGGCATTTTAAGTAAAGCGGAGTCTCTGGCATTTTAAGTAAAGCGGAGTCTCTGGCATTTTAAGTAAAGC
>JAUZST010007946.1:0-13861 GCA_034779995.1 Parotocinclus haroldoi | reverse complement strand
TTATGAGGAACAAGTCCAAAAGCCAGGCTCTATCATGGTACGGGGTCGGGTCCGGACCCTTGGTAAAGGTCATTTACCCTTCTGTGATGCAGCAGTAATGCAGAAGAGTACACAGAGATTTTAGACATAACCTGCCTTCCAGACGACATAAAATCATTATTTTTTTTACCTTATTGCTAGCTCTAAATCATCTTAAAATGTCTGGCGTGCCTGACATGCAGGAATTGGACGTTTAATTACAAATGAAATTAAATATATTGGGTTTATACTGTCCACCGTGAAATGAAAGTCAAAGCAAATGTACTGTCTCTGTATCAGCCTGACCATAAGATCAATTCATCTGATTAATGGCTGATATCAGAAGCAGACGAGCAGCAGTGGTTCCTGCAGTGGGAGTGGATCCTCTCTCGGTTCCTCATGCAGTGTGAGAGGAATCTTAACGGGTCTGATGTTAATTAGCTTTGCTGTGTGAATGGAAAGGCTTCATCTGAGGAGCTTCAGAGGAGAAACGTTCAGATTTCTATGACACACTCACTTCTCTAAAGCACCACCCCCAAGTCCACCTGGGGTGTGTGTGTGTGTGTGTGTGTGTGTGTGTGTGTGTGTGTGTGTGTGTGTGTGTGTGCGCGCTGACATGGCTCCAACATTTGAAAGATTTTATAGAAAAACTCATTCAGAATATAAATCGGCTACAGGACTTACAGTTCAATTAACACTATAATGTGTGTGTGTGCGCGTGTGTGTGCGCGTGTGCGCGCGTGTGCGCGCGTGTGTGCGCGCGTGTGTGCGCGTGTGTGTGCGCGCGTGTGTGCGCGTGTGTGTGTGCGTGCATGCATTCGTGTGTGTGTGTGTAGAACCTAAAGCGTGTGGCGGAGGTCTGGATGGACGAGTATGCAGAGTATATCTATCAGCGCAGGCCAGAATATCGCCTCCTGTCTGCGGGTGATGTAAGTGCACAGAGAGCGTTACGGCAACAACTCAACTGTAAGAGCTTTAAATGGTTCATGACTGAAGTGGCCTGGGATTTACAGCAACATTATCCAGCTGTGGAACCGCCCGCTGCCGCCTGGGGGGAGGTACACACACACACACACACACTCTAATTCATCACATTCATAATCAGAAATTTGCTGCTTTGTTACAGCTGGTGTTGTTGCTATGGTTACGTGGTGAAGAAATAAGTGAATAGTTAAGTGTGTGTGTGTGTGTGTGTGTGTGTCTGTGTGTCTGTGTGTCTGTGTGTGTGTGTGTCTGTGTGTGTGTGTTTACAGCTGAAGAACGTGGGCAGTGCACTGTGTGTGGAGACTAAACATGTCTTCTTTGGCTCTCCACTAAAACTTGAACCCTGCGTAAAAGGACGAGGAAACATGATATGGAATCATCAGGTCTCTCTCTCACACACACAAAATTCAGTGCTTCAGAATTCACTTTAATCATTACATCCACTGCACCGATTTTACTGTGTGTGCGTGTGCGTGTGCGTGTGTAGGTCTTTACGTTAGGATGGAGAGAGGATATCAGGGTTGGTGATCCTCTACACACCCAGAAGATGTGTTTTGATGCCGTTTCCAATAACAGCCCTGTTACACTGTACAACTGCCACGCCATGAAGGGAAACCAGCTGTGGAAATACAGGAAGGTACACACACACACACACACACACACACACACACACTGTACAAACACACTATACAAACACATTATGCACACACAGGTTACCACAGTCGTTTACAGTTTGAATTAAGATAACCACAATGTATTTAATATAATCATAACGCCTGTAATGATTGGCTATAATATCTGCTCGGTGTTTGTTTGTGTGTGTGTGTGTTTGTGTGTGTGTGTGTGTGTAGGATCGCACTCTCTATCACCCGGTCAGTAACAGCTGTGTGGACAGCGACTCCTCCGATAAGCGTGTCTTCATGAACACGTGTGACGTTTCCTCTCCCACTCAGCAGTGGATCTTCGAGAAGGTGAACAGAACCGTGCTGGAGAACTTCAACTCCAACTGATCCAACAACACCAGAAGCTCCAGTCCACCTACAGATCCAGCAGAGCTGGGGGAAGGGGGGGGGGGGTGAGAACATACCAAACCTCCCACAGACCACTGAGCTGCTGAGGCTCATTACAATAGACTTGAGATGTGTTTAGGCCGTTTCCCAAATCACACCCGGCTGCACTTAATAGGGCCCCTATGTAGGGTTACACACAACACCAGACTATATAAGGTAAACGTGTGTCCATCACACTGGCAAATCTAATAACATTACACACAAACACACACACACACGTCCCAATCCACATTCCCTTCTTAGTGGTTGTAGTTTGATTTGGGATGCAGCATAGCGTTTCCTCTGCCCTGTGTGAGAGGGTTCCTGTTTTTCATTCTGTTCCTTTGAGGGTGAAGGGATGTTTTTATAAACGAAGACATTTTAAATTCTCTTTTATATCGTTGACGGAAAAATGCCAATAATTGTGACACAGATGCTGATTACTGAATGAAGAATTCTATTTTATTGTGGTGAATCACAGAGGAAAGAAAGCAGTTGTTTTTAAACTGTAATATTTTCATTCAAAATAAAAATCAATTATTTTATGCTTGTATGTCTGTTTTTAGTATCGGTGCCTGACTATTAATCTATGCAGTCTGAGTGCCTACACAAAACCCACACTAGCAAAGGGAGAACATGCAAACTCAGCACATACTCAGTCCAGGAAAGAAACCAGGATCTCTGCGCAAGGTTTAGTTCGAAGCCAAATCCCAAATATCTCCCTGCTGAAGTGCACTACGTATAGTGCACTTAGTAGGGAGAAAATATGACATGGTGCAAAATGTATTTAATCTGTATTTCGGGTTGAGTATTAAAATAACACAATGTGCATTTAGGCTGTGTCCGATTCCGCTGTCTGTTCCCTATAGATGATACATGTTGAGCAAAGGGGGTAGAATTCTGCTCTAAATATCCTAAAAGACTAAAAGTAGGCTCTCTACAGCTTCTATAGAGAACTAGAGCAAAACGAAATGAGATTCAGCTTTTTATTGAGCTTAATGTCGTCTTTATTCTTTATCTGTGCAACACAGTTCAAATGTATTTACCCTACGTCAATTCAGAGTCAATATTATAAACGAATTGGATACTCGTGAGCATGTAAGCACATGATTTGGGGTAGGATGTCCTGTAACCTCTAGTTCGGATGTAAGTGTTAAGTGCACCACAGTAAACAAACCACCGCCATTCAGGCGCCTCACTCAGGATGAACACCAGCACCCTCTAGTGGCTGCACAGAGCAGCTACACTACAGAAATATAAGCATTATGTGAAAGGTCTGGAGGTTTCTGTTTAACACCCACACTTATAGTATACCTATAGTACAGCTCCTCTCCCTTATTTATTAAACCAAACACAATAACACACTGTGTCTCAGAATTCCCACACTCGTGGGAAGCCCCAGCTTCGTAAAAAAGTTACCAGAGTTTGGGATTTGTTTATTAGTCTATAACCTGTAAGACTGAAAGAACACCAAATACACCCAGGGTGCTAAACGCTGTGTTCTATTTGTGCTAAATGTTCCTTGTATACTAACACACACACACACACACACATCCTAAGCAAAGCGCAAGTGCTGAGAATTAATACAAAATAACAGATTCTCAGATTTCATGATTTAATTTAAGGATGGTGAATCGGTTCAGTAAATGATTCACCTGTAAATATTAAACTCCTCCATTCAATTCAATTCAATTCAAATTCATTAACATAGCGCTTTTTACAATGGTACATTGTATCAAAGCAGCTTTACAATATTATATTATTATATCTTAAAAGGCCAATCCCAAGTTGAGCAAGCCTAAGGCGACAGTGGAAAGGAAAAACTCCCTTAAAGTAGAAGGAAGAAACCTTGTGAGGACCAAGACTCAACAGGGGACCCATCCTCCATGGGTGGCCTAAATGTTAGTTAAATAAATACTTATTACGTATATTAAATTATAGCTAAATTATAGGTAAATAACAATTTAAATCAAATAGCAAACCAATAATACAATTAAATTAAATTAGTAGCTAAAAAAAATAACTAAATGCACAGCAGCAAAGGTTAAATAAACTGTGTGATGTACACTCAATTACAATTTATATAGAAACAAGCGTCTCATAACGACTTGGAATTGTAGGATTTTGTTTGTACTGTTAAACGGGATAGCTCTAAACTCTACTTTTTAATTCCCATTGTTGTAATATATCTTTAATAAATATAAATCTATAAAGTTTCTTGTTTGTTAAGCTTTAAATCACAATTACTAACACTAAGACATTAGCCAGAATGTAGCTAGCTAGATTTTACTTCTAATAACTTGTATCTGGCTGAATAAAAGTAATAGTTAAATTTTCATTATATTGATCTAGTGTTGAAATAACAGCTTGGCCAAAATTTTAACAATATTTGTTTATTTCTTTATAGTTTTAACCCGGTAATTAGCATAATTCAATTGACTAAGCATTCGTGTTTAAAATTTTGTGTTATTAAAAGATATATTGTTAATTAGCCAACGGAAGAAGCAGCAGGCGTACGTTTGTTAGAGCATGGACATCATATTATAGATACTGTCATCTGTTTGCATTATTTTATCTTGTTTATAACAAATAAATTTGGATAGTATTAAAGCTAACAGTGCAGCTGTCATGGTCAAAGTAACCAAATCAGAAAATAAATATAATTACTTATTACATAATCGGGGTATTAAGTGATTCATTCACGATGTATAACTTTTTTTTTTTAATTAAGCCGTAGAAATCGATCGATTAATGTACATAAACGAGTTGATTTGAATCAGAATAAGAACCGACTCTAAATTGAACGGATCATTCTCCAAAGGGCAGTGGTGCAGAAACAGAGTCGGGAAGTTTAACGGGCCAAGTGACATATCTGACAACCAATCAAAGCGCAGCCATATGTGCGTAAGCCCCGCCTTTTATCAGAACGGACCAACGGTGTTGTGTGTTGCAAACTTGTGGCGGAAATGCTAGGCGGTATTGTAGGACTTCACCGTGCCGTGACTTCGTGTTTCACTCCGTACAGCCGGATTGATTTTAATTCGTCTATATTCTGTTTTTATCCTGGCCCTGTCCGGTAACCTCGTGACTGGAGGTTTGGAGGAATCCGGGTTAATCTGTGCTGTGTTTGGGCTGTGCAGTATAAAGTCCCGTTGGTGCAGTCAGGACTTTTCTGCAGATGGAGCTGTGCTAAGCTAAGGCTAATTCAACACGTAACGCTGCCCGAGTCTTTAAACTCAGATTAAATGGTCGAGCTCAGTCAACCCAGAGTTGATTAAGCACAGGTTGAGCGGTGTGTTTTAGGGAAGCAGAGTCGGGTTAAAGCTGCTGCTCTCTGGCTCGCTAGGTACCGGTGCTCTGACACTTAGCTGCTAAAGGCTAACCCTGAGACAGAGAGGGAGAGAGCGGGCAGAGGAGGAGCCGGTATCCGGGGGGAGAGAGCCTGAGTCCCGGTGTATCCGCGGTCATGAACGGCTTCAGTACGGAGGAGGAGAGCCCTGAAGGGCCGGCGGTAGCACCCCTGTTCCCGCAGAGCTGCTGCTGCTTACTGGAGGGGGGAGAGCGGTGTGGCAGGGCGGCGGGGAACGCTTCATTCAGCAAGAGGATCCAGAAGAGCATCTCCCAAAAAAAGCTCAAACTTGACATCGATAAGAGTGTAAGATACTCTGTGTGTGTGTGTGTGTGTGTGTGTGTGTGTGTGTGTGTGTGTGTGTGTGTGTGTGGGTTGTTCAGAATTGATTGGTTGTTGACATCCAGAGTTATCCAGAGAGATTTTTGGTAAGTCTTTGGATAAAGTGAAAGGCCTGATGGGTGGATGGTTGTTAAACAGTGCCCACCTCTGTGTGTGTGAAAGAGAGAGATTAAGTTTCATTAAGTTTAATTAAGTCACTCGGTTAAGTGCCCTTGTTGCTATAGGGAGTGATGTAGGATTGAGACACAGTCCTGTTTGCACACTCAGGTCCTGACCTCTGCGCCTTGTATCTGCAGGTTCGGCACCTGTACATCTGTGACTTCCACAAGAACTTCATCCAGAGCGTGCGGAACAAGAGGAAGAGGAAAACCAGCGACGATGGAGGAGATTCTCCAGATCATGACGTCGAGGTTCCTGAGGTGAACCGAGCTCAGAATGTTTGGGATTAATCATATTAATTATATTAATCACGCAGTGTAACAAAGGAATCTGGTTAAACCGAGTCAAATTTATTTTCATAACGGAGCAGTATCTCAAAGCAGCTTCATAATGTTGTTACGTTATCTGTCTAATCCCAAACCGAGCAAACCTAGGACTACAGTGGCAAGGAAAAGCCTTCAATGTTATAAAGACTTACCTGGTTAGGAAAAAAACCCTCCATAACCAACTCGAGCTGCTGCAGTGGATAATTAATTCAAGTATCAGAAATAAAATAAATAATAACTGAGTGTGTGTGTGTGTGTGTGTGTGTGTGTGTGTGTGTGTGTGTGTGTGTGTTAGGTGGATCTGTTCCAGTTGCAGGTGAACACACTGCGCCGTTATAAAAGACATTACAAAATCCAGACAAGACCAGGACTCAACAAAGCTCAGCTGGCAGAGGTACAAACACACATACCTAGTTCACACACACATACCTCGTGTACACACACACACACACACACACCTTACATCTAAGCTTCTTTATGTTATAATATAATGTATAAATAATTGATGGTGTGATTTGGTGTTTGCTGCTGTTTTGGGTTTGGTGTTTATAACCCAGTGTTTTTTTTGGCTGCTTAAACTCAGATTTATTTTAATTTTGATATTATCATGTTATTCCCTGTTTTAGCCGGTCTGGGGTCGGGGTCGGGTCCGGGTTCTACAAAGGATTGGTTATAAAACAAATGTTGATCTTTAGTCCCTTTTAAGTGTTGATAATTCTGTTCTGAACTCCACCGGGCACAGATTTCGCTGATCTGAAATCATGATCTTATCCCAGCTCTATTCCCAGTTTAACCCAAACAAACAGGAGATGATGTATAGATCTGCTGGATTAATACCAAACCCAGAGCAGCAGCAGTAACGATAAAAAGTCGTCATTTGTTTAGAACTGCTTTAGTAAAAACTGTGTCGTTTACTGGGGGTATGATCTCTCTTCCCATGATGCACCCTGACGGTGGTGTGTACGTTTCAGACGGTGAGTCGTCACTTCCGGAACATTCCGGTAAACGAGAAGGAAACGCTGACATACTTTATTTATATGGTGAAGAGCAGCAAGAGCCGACTGGACCAGAAATCAGAGGGAAGTAAACAGCTGGAGTAACACCTGGTTACACACACACACACACACACACACACAGACACAGAGCGAGGGTGTGTGCTGGTGTTGTGACCGACTTTAATGTGAATAGTTTGTACAGTAACACAGGTTTATGAGATCAGAGCCTCCGGAGGGCGCTGTTGTTACCTGAGTGTTTTCCACCTTGAGTCCCACAAGTCCCGCCTCCGTGCCAAACTCCTCCTCCTCTTGTTACTAGGAGGTACTTATTAATATTAAACACATAATGCCACAACCCCCCCTGTACAAACATTAACCTGAAGGGGTGTGGCTTTGTAATTATAAAACTGTAGCGCCCTGTTAAACGTGTCCCTAATAAGGTCCAAAAACTGCTCCCTACCTAGGGAGCCTACATTCAGAGGAGCCTGTTTTTAGTTATTTTATACATCCTGATTGTGGTTTTAAATCCTCCCAGTATGAGTCCTGCTTAATTCGGGCATGCTCCATGCATAGGATCCCTCTTAAATGGGGCTTGATTTATTTCAGATGCCCTCCCTACGTAGGCAGCCTACTTCAAAATGAACTTGGTTTTAGCTCTCTGATTGTTTCCTCCTTTGGAACGGCACTGTTTTTATTGCCTCAACGTAATTAGGACAGGTCCTTTGTGTTACTTATCTAGGGTCAAGTTTAGACAGACCCGATGATTTCAAACACACACTCCCCACTTAGGCAGCTTAAATGTTTTTTAATCGGACATGCTGCCTAGGTAGGCTGCCTATTTTTAAACAGATGCTCAGTTTGTTTTGAGTTTGTAATCCTGAGAAATTAGGCTGTGTTAGATTTACCATGCTCCCTACGTAGGGCACCTCTTAGTGGATCTGATCTTGCTTGAGATGAAATGTGTGGAATTATATTAAAATGAAATTGTATCTGACTGTAAAATAATTGCAGAATAATTGTTTATGATGATGATGATGCTGAATCTTCACCTGGTTCAGGTGCGAGTCTGAGCGACCGGCGGCAGATGAACCGGGTTGCCCCGGCTGTGCTGAGGTGTATAAATTGCGCCCCCTTCATGCGGTGTAATGGCGGTGCCGGCTCCTTCCTGTGTTCACACTTCGGTTGCATTTTTATTGGATCGTTTGTTTCTTTGCGTTTGTATCGTGTAGGTTATTCGGAGTTACACTGCGCTTTGTTTGTTTGTTTGTTTGTTTGTTTGGTGGAGTTCAATAAACGACTGCATAATGCTTTTAATAAACCCTATATAAAGTTCTTATGCTCCGTTTCATTCCTGTGTTTACACCGGGCTGTGTTTCAATCCTGATCCTAACATTTTAAATCTTAAAACTCGAGCTCTTATTGTGCTGCTGTAACTAAACTCAGGATTAATTAATCCCAATCAGGCTTTTGATTCTGGTTTAAATGAATGCTGTCAATAGAAAGTGAGTAAATCTTTACTTTGTAAGTGTGTAGTTTTTATGACTTTGTGTGTGTGTCTCATTAATAGAGAGTTGTAATCCTCTCTCTCTCTCCTCAGTCTCACCTCTGGACATGTGGAACCCTAATTAGGTTCCTCGTTTATAACATTGAGGGAGGGAGTTTTTTTCCTCGGGGCATTTAATGACTGATGATTTAAAGCTTCAAGTCAGAAACAAAACTTCCACCAATCAAATATGTCCCTGTCTATGTAGCCCCGCCCTTCCCTCTCACCTCGTAAATGTCCTAACAGATCATAAATGTCAGGCTAATGAAACAGAAGCACTGGGTGCATGGTGGGTATAGAGCCTCCAGAGGGCGCCACTCACTCACCTGCTCACCCGTCTACCTTTTGTAATCTCACCTGCTTTCTTCCTTAATCTCACCTGTTCAGATGGTCTGGATTTTAATCAGGATTCTATATACAAAGTTAAAATGAATTTCTTTTATTCGTTCAGTCTTTTATTTCATAACAGACACTATGGACCTCAGATATTTTATTTTAATTTCTCAGGTTAACTTCATTTTATTTGTTAATAAACATCCATTCATGCGTTTCAAAGAGCTGGGACTGTAAAGCATTTATCATCTCTAATTCTGATTGGTTCGAGCACAATCCCCGTTTCCATGGTGACGGTCCATCCTAGATGGTGTCGAACCAAGAAGAGTGGGCGGAGCTTGTGGACCTGGTTATAACACGAGGCTTGTTTTTTGGGGAACCGTAAAGTTTTAAGTGGTATTTATGAATGTAACTCTGTGTTGTAGAGCTTGATAACGGTTTGATAAAGTAATCCCTTACCCATGTGCTCCTATCAGATTGATCAATGATGTTTCTGAGGGAGGGGAGAGAGATCACCCCATTTCAGTTTAGTTTTTAGGACTGAAATTCCTCCAGATTCGGAATGGTTTAATGACATTATGGTCTGTAGAGGGAGAAATATCTACAGGAACATCAAATACGTTCGTTTAGAAACGTTTGGTGATAAACTGGAGGGAGTTCCTCTGATCATCTTTACTCCTCAATCACTCAAACCCGTTTCTGGATGCTGCTTTTGGAACCAGGTCAGGATTAGAATGTTTTGAAATCATATCATTCATTAAGAACATGGTAGGTTCGCAGGTTCAAGCCATCTGCAGTGAAATAAAATGCAAATTTAAGTAAGAAACACTGCGTTTAGTATTTGCATTTTCCATACAGTCTTTTCTGATATGGGGTTTAAGTTTAAGATTTTTGAATATGAGATTGATGTACATTTACATTTACAGCATGTAGCAGACGCTGTTATATAAGTGACGTACAACTCATACACTCTTACCAGCCAAACAATGGTAGATTAAGGGCCTTGCTTAAGGGCCCAACTGTGGTACAGTACCATAACCACTAGGCTACCGTATCCAGACTTACATGGCACTGTAACTTTATATGAGAGTCTGGGTGTTCTGAAAGGAAAATAAAGACGAGTAAATCTAAGCCCAGAAGAAAAGAGACAGAAATAATGGAAGGTTTTATTTTGGAATCTTGAACTACCCTGGCAGGTTTCTGACATTAATTCTACATTCCTAAGCGGAATTCAAGTAGAAAATCTTCCACTTCAATAGGGTTTTCTCAGCCATGACACCAGACTCCACACTATATAAAAAGGTCAAACACGGCTTATAGGAGAAATACTCCAGACCTGTTCCACAAGTTACCTGCAGCTCCCTGGGGTCCTAAAGAAACCTCCTGACACTGGCGAACACCATTTTTACAGAACGTAAAGTGACTGCTACTTTAAATAATCATGAGCCACTTTCAGTTGTTTAATTTTGACGTCGTTGTTGTCGATGTTGTTGTTTGTTTGGTTTGGCCATTTCACTGACACACACGACACACTAGACTAGTCAAATATATATCGACACTCAAGTCAGTGTCAGTTAGTGTAACTGGAAACTGGAGTAGCAGGAGTAAACCCGGGCAGATACACAGAGGACATGCAGACTCCACCCTGTGATCGAACCCAGATCCTTCTTGATGTGAGGGGGCGGTGCTACCCAGCGTGCCACCATATTTCATTTTATCGAAGCAAAAGAAATGACAGACATGGCCACAAAACTCAAATCAGAATTTATCAACATTAAAACCTTCTGACATTAAGGAACAAGATTAATTTTAATTGTTGTGGTCAGTTCAAAGTTCAAACTTTTACGCTGTTTATGCTGTTATAAGAGACGCTTTGCTCATGATTCCATTTTGTTCCTTTATTTGATCTAAAAAAGTCATAATGACCCACCATAACAGTTAGATCTCTATATCTATATATGACTTATTTTGTTTCTTATTTTGTTTTTGTTGTAAACATCTTACACACATTCTCTCATTTTACCTTATAAACAATACGTTAGTAAACATCATAAGGAGTGTAAACACACACAGGGTACAGAAATCGAGCTTTATTCTTTAAACAGGGTTCAGGATCGTTGTGATTTTGATACAGAAGTTCAAATAATCCCGAATAAACACGATGTCTTTACAGAGTAATCGGGGTGTCTGGTATTTTTTTGGGGAAGTTAACGAGAGCCACTTTATTAGTCACCATCAGAGCAGCTCCGTTCAGACTCTCATCTTTCACCAAGTGCAGAAACGCTTTAGCCACCAGATCAGGCCTGCGCACACACACACACACACACACACACACACACATATTAATGTTAAGGTACTGGACTGGACTGTTAGCCTAAAGATTCTAGGTGCCATGGTTGGGCCCATGAGCAAAGCCCAAACCCATGGACATTGCCAGGTAATCTTCCCAGAGCTCAATCCCTAAATGTCTGAACTTAAATATCATTTAACATCATATCTAATATTAGATCTAATGATATTCGTAATAGCATAACTGTAGGTCTGTGTGTGGGGCGTGGCCGAGCATCATGGGCATTGATGTAAATCCGGGCTCTTTTTAGGGAGTCGTCTCTTTCAGCTCAGAATCAGCTCGTCATTTTTAGTCTGTATTCAACTTTCACAAGTATGTAAGTGTGAGTGTGTGTGTAAGAGAGTGCGTACTCACTCTAAAATGGGAAAAGTCTCCATAAGTTTTTTGGTATGTGGAACCAGATCTGAGAACTGTCCAGTTTTATTTTCATCATAAAACGAGTCCAGCAGAGCCGTACGGACAAAGCTCGGGCAGAGAGCATTAACCCTTACACCACAGTCCTGAATTTCTACTGCAGCCTAAATACACACACACACACACACACACACACACATACACACAGAGAATGCGTAATATATCACAGGCAAAACTTGTACACGATATATTTCTGCTAAACCATGAATGTGTCAGGATGAACGTAACGCAGTTGAACTTAAACACCAGCCAGAACCAAGACCACAACCAGGATACTGAGACACTCAGTATTCAGGAGCCGAATTCACAAAACTTTTTTTTAGAAAAAAACAATGCAATTACACAATTTTGACACAAGCACTAGGCAGTGCAAAATAATGTTCTTAAATGCAATTTTAGAGAACAAAAAGCTATTTCGATTTATTATTTATTTACATTCATTTGATCAGTGAATGGCAAAATGAAGTAAAAAAAATGTAGTAAACAAGAAATAGAGGTGATAGAGGTGGAAAAATAGGGAACAAAATCCTTTAAATAATTCTTATCTGAAGCATAGTTTTTCCTAACAATTTTTACCACACACATTTAGGAAGATTTTCATTTATCTGGTAACGTGTTTTTTAAAATCCCAAGGAACATTAAAGGAATCCGGTGACAGAACTGTGGAACCCTGATATCACTAATAACATCATGCCTTTGTTTTGGTTACTGGTTCACGCTGAAGGTGGGTACCATAGATCACCACAGCCACTGTGATTCCTGATAACACAACACCTATTGCTTCCACCTAAACTCCTCCCCTGTACGATATCTTAAAGCTTAATGTAACCTATAAATGCATAAGGAGCAAATCAAAAGAAACGTCACTCATTAAGACTGAAACAAAAAAAAAATGACGTTATCACTAGGGGTTTGAGGTGAACAAGCATTGGTAGTGTTACTCCTACCTCAGATTATTCTAATGACTGGATCATGATAGTGGATCTGGACTGACACGTTTCAGGATTCCTGATTATTCCTGGGTGTGTGAGCTGATAACACACACTGAGCTCTCTGTAAGGGGCCGAACCCAGATCCAACATGGTCTTGTTTTGTTTCTTTTGTTAAGCTTTTACCTCAAGACTCAAAACCATTCTGTTAATCATTGGATAGAGGGAGCTTCAGATTAGATCCACTTACAGTCCTGAACAAAAGTTAATCCAACACAACCTTTGTACACCATCAGCTACGTAAAGTTAAATCCAAAGAAAATCTCAGAATGTTTAGTTTCTTCTCCGAACATAAGCTTTAAAATGTGCACATGAGCATGTGCAGGAACTTAATTTTTTCGTTGTAAATTTTGCTGTCCATTTAAGAGTAGTGGTGTTAAAACTTTTGATTAAGACACTACAAAAGTCTCTAAAATGTTCTGCAGAATTTTTCATTCATATTCCTGTTTAAATCGTGATCATTTTAATTAACACTGTCAGGAAATTGTTTGTTTGTTACATTTATTTGTTACACCGCGCCAGCAGTAAAGCTATAATGGTGAATCCCAACTGACACAGCGAAAGGAACCTACAAAGGTCCAGCCGGGGTATGATCACTACACCCCATGGAACTCTCCTTCTAATGAACATTGGTAAACCAGTGCAGAAACACAGAACATCAATAGAAGATCCAAAATCAGGGTCACTACGGGACCATCCGCTCATAGAGATGTAAGCTTAATAATAGAACTACTTACAGAGGAACCAAAAGAGGAACTAGACCAAGACAAAGACAAAAAGGAACATACCGCTAAACAGCGTGTGAATCCAGTTACACCATGTTTGGTGGCTGTGTAAATCGGAGAGGAGGGTAGAATACTGATACCTCAAAACAATAACAACAACAACAATAATAATAATACTAATAGTAACAATAACAATAATAATAATACTGATAGTAATAATAATCATAATAATAATCATAATAATATAATAATAATAATAATATATAGAATAACATAATAATAATT
>JAUZST010007945.1:0-13861 GCA_034779995.1 Parotocinclus haroldoi | reverse complement strand
GAGCCATGCTGGCTAGAAATTATATCACATCACAAACAGGCACTCGCGCGCGCGCGCACACACACACACACACACACACACACACACACACACACACACACACACACACACATCCCTGGGCTCAAAATCTGCACATCAAGCTGTCTGTAAATAAATGGGCCAAATCCTTGCTGACCAACTACATCAGCCCTCATAAAAACGTCAATGTCTAAAAAAGAGGAATAGTGCAAAAATCGTTATAACAGCATGTAATAAAACAGCAGCTTGAACAAAACTCATATTGCCTCATCAAAATGCAATCGAAGCCCTGGTGTATCTGCAACTTGCATCTTTTTTTTTTCTAACATTAGCTGTAGCCCTGTTGTACGAAGCAGGAATTGTGTTGCTGTTTACATTCCACCAGTCAGTAGCTCAAGATATGAGCCCTGATGGCCGTAACTATAGGTGTGAAGGTAGAATGAATGGTGCCCTTCACGAAGGAGTAATTGCCATGTGATTATAGCCCAATGAATTCGGCCGCAGCCAACTCCCTTTCATTTCCCCCGGCTTGCGGAACAATGTAGCCGAAAGAGACCCCGGCGTGAACCCATCTTCTCATATCTGATCAAAGGGAACATGCCAGTATGGACCCCCACCCTGGAGAAAAAAGCACAGGCACCACAGCAGTATGGAGTATGGTAAGAATATCACCATTTGAAACCACCGTATCAAGATCATTTTCATGCCTGCTTGCTTTCTCCTGGCTTCTCTCTGCTGTTTTTATTTTCACCCAAGTTACTATGAAGTATCCAGGTAGAACAGTTTGGTGGTTATCTTAAACTCAGCAATTCTCAAAGACACAGGAAATTCACAACAGGAGAGCACTGCATGCTGCCTGCAAAATGCTATGTTGTGAGAATTGGCCTTCACCTCAAAAACAAACAGGAGCCCGCTTGAGGTCAGACGGATCCTTTTGTCTTTCTGCATGACTGCAGAGCATTGTTTAACTCATACCCAGCAGTCTCTGCCTACATACAATGTGAATGAGTCGATATGCACAAACAGCTATACAATATGGTGAATTGTTTATCGATGCGCCAGCAATTTTCAGCTTAATCTCTAATCATCACACAGAATCTGACAGGACATGGGCGACGCATTTGCGCATTTAAATTGTAGTTATTTTTGGGGCGACTTATACAAAGTACAACAGGTGAAGCTATAACAAGTCATCTAATAATCTGTATTTGTTTATTCACTTGATAGGTTAGAGTTCAATAATGCATTGGACATCAGAAACAAAAACGCCCTGTACAAACGGTAGTACAAGAAGTGTAACTGAAAAGCGTCAGTGAGTGTGTTTACATGCACTCAATAATCTTATAATAGTATAAAATGCTTTTTTTTATTTTGTCAACAAGTTCACATGCACTTGAGTAATCAGATGATAGGAAACCTCCAGGTTTACAAGGCTGGCAGTAACGGTTTTCTACTTTCCAACCAGCCATTAATGTCACAAAAAGGTGTGACTTCTAACTATAAAAGTAAACTAATCAAATTTTTAGGTTTTTTTTTTTTTACAAGTTTAGGCTGTCTTTTAAAGTCTCTAATCCAAAGTATTTTAATCCAAAAAATATAAACGGAAAATGAGGACAAACAAAAGGGCCTGGCAACCGTGTCGAGTTAGGGTCATACACATGCACAGACTGAGAAAACCGAATAAAATGGGGTAACTCATATACATGCTATGAGTAATCAGATTACTGAAGTTAAATCCAGCTCTTTTTTTTATAGGATTTCTTAATCAGATTTATATATCGAAGTATGCTGTTTACGAGACCACTTGAATGATCAGATAACTGCAGAATTTCAACCATGATTATTACATGCATATAAATGCAGTCTCTATCGTTGGAATTTTTAATGATTGTAAACATGAGACACTGGGATGGGGGTAAAAGCTCATTCCACCACTAAGTACCTAGGACTCTGGAGTACAGAGAACTTGCCTTATGATCATGCTTAAATCCCATAGTCCTAACAGCCTCACAATCAGAGCTGGGCTACATAAAGTACACACATTATGTGAAACAGTCTCTTTCAAAGCCTGAAACGCAAGCATAAGACAATTTCATTATAGCTACAACAGAAAGTAAATTGACTGTTCCTAATAAGTGGGTCATAACAGGAGAACTTTAGGAGGCTCTGAACCAGGTATGCATTAGCATTGTAACCATGGGTAGATTTAAGTAGGTAGTCACCTAGCAGAAACTTTACACCGCTCCTAGGCAATTCTAGGATCAGAGCTTTAACACCCCATATCCCCCCCCCCTTTCCAGGGTGAACACTAGACTGGTAAGACACCAACAAATCTGAAAACACTTTCATTAACGCTGAGCCAGTGAATAACCATCACTAGGAGTATTACATTTAGGAGGCAGGGGGGATTGTTGTTTTTAGATGTTAACATATTGTTGAGACCATATGCAGTTTAACCCAAATATGGGTTTAAAATATTTTTAACTAATCGAAGAGAAACTTTAATTAAAAACAGAATCAACTAATATATCTTTTTACTATTTTCATGGGTGCAAGGTCGTAATTTAGGGGTGCTTGAGCATCCCTTTAAAGGGGCCACAAATGCATATGTCCTCAATGAGCAGCTGTGGGCTAAAAGCCTTGTTTAAAGACCAAACAACAACAGCTGGACAGGGGTTAGATTAAAACCTTGTATATTCGGCTTCACCAACCAGTCCTTTACCCGCTGAAACACCACTGTGCACCAGTATATGTACACAGCTACACACTACACACCAACTTTGATTGTTAATGTGATCTACTAAAACAGCAAACTAATTAATTAAATTAAAAATTAAAAACATAATTAAAAAATGTTTCCTATCAATAACAACAGGCAATGAGGACTGGAACTGTCACATGATGACTTCTTTAAACATGTATTGCAATGCATTAAAATACCTCTTGTGCTCTTCAAGTTCATACCCATGTATCTCAAGACCTGTGGGCTGTTCACTGAGCCATGGAAAGCATAAATGTAGGTAAAGTTTCTCCCCCAGGGTTCATAGTGTGTGTCTGTAGGATGTAACCCCCATTTGCCTCCCACAGGCATAAAGCACACCTGTGAGCCATTTCCCTTCAAACATCTAAAGGCTCAAATGTCCTTTAGCCTTCAAAGGGCCATAAGTGAGGTGTGGACAGCATAATCACACTGACTCTGTCCAGCGCTTCTATTTACTACAATTAGGAAAGCCTAAAAGATTACTTATTGGTATGTGCTGAACAGAAACATAAACTGTTCAGTAATAATACCTGGGGAAAAAATGAAGAACTTTCTGGACTTTAGGAGACTGTTTTTAAATGTTCCCAACAGGAAAACTACAATATAAATTGTGTGAGGGGTTTTCCTGCACCCACAAAGGAAAGGCCCTACATGTTAAGCGTTGGTTGACGCAAACTTTTAGTCAGAAACTCCAAAACAGTTCATAAAACTTACCAACAAAATTTGCACTGCAAAAAAAAAAGGTCTGAGCGTAGAATAAATTCTGAAATATCAGTGGTGAATACAGTGCTGAATTAACATGCGTGGAATAAATGGGTAGAGACTGACTTGCCTGTTCACTTACATTCATTACATTCATACATACATTTTCTAAAAACACCGTTGTTAATGGTAACACTGGGGAATTTGCTATTCATGACAAAGAACATCGTGCAGGAATGAAGAAAACTAGGTCAGTCTGAAGCAAACAGTCATAAATATCTTCAAATAGTATTGGTACAACACTTAACAATTCACAGTGCACCCAACACATTATCAAACAAGTCACTGCAAACTGCAAATCACACATTTGAGGAATTCTTTTTTTTTTTTTTTTTTTTCTTTCAAAGCAACAACCACAAAACTCTGCACCCCCCACAACCCTGTCCGCTTGACCTAGTTGTATGCTCAGTCTTACCTTTTCTACAGCTTAAAACATGTCATCCTGTTCTTCCCCACTTCCCCATAGGCATTTATCAACATGTCAGTCTGGGTTATGAGGCCAAGCTCCCAGGTTCTTATGGGTCCAGATTACTCTTCTGTCTGGACATAAGACCACTGAAACGTCCACTTTGAAGGAACTGACAACACTTCAGTCCAGCCTTCGACTAACACATCAGCAATTAGGTGATAGTTTCCTTAAGCAGAGACTAAAGCAGTAATGACTAATGTGTAAAGCTTTCTTTAAATTAACATTGCAAGAACCTCTAGCATGGTTTTAATAAGCATAAAAATCATTTACAGAGAGACAACGCTATATTTATGTAGTTGTAATGCACCATCATCACCATCATCATAAATTCAGTTCTTACGTACTTACTAACAAGCTAAAGAGATCTTACGATTTTACTTCTTCAATGCCCTTCAGAATCCAATGGACCAGGCTCTTGTGCCAAAGGATGTCACTTACTGAGTGTGTTATTTTAGTGGTCATGCAACGAGTGCAGTTCAGATAATTATGATTCAAGTAAACAATCTGTTTATAAAATCAGCCACTTCGGAATATCCTACAAACAAAATCTCCATCACTGATTTATCTTATGCATTCACCAGCCACCTAATTAGCTACAACCTGCTAGTACCTGGTTGTTCCCCTTTTGCCCTTAAACGATTCTCAAATGTTTTAAAGGGGCCCAAGGTGTGCCAAGAAAATGTCCTCCACATTATCACACCACCAGCAGCAGCCTCCTAAACCATTGATACAGTGTAGGATGTATCCATGCTTTCATGTTGTTTACTCCACATTCTAAGTGTCTCCAGTGTCACCAAATGCCACCAACATTCAGCAAGTTATGTGCCGTGCAATTGTATGCTGATTAGATACTTGCGTTAACATGCTGTTGTACAGGTGATACCTGTGCCAGTGAGTATATGGAACTTAAAGTAACTTAGTTTAATTGTCCACAAATGCAACAATCATTTACAAAACAGTCTGCAGATTAAAGCAATATAAAACAACAAGGTTAGCATTCATATTCAAAGCTATTGCTATCTAAAGCTACTACTACAACTACTTTTACTAAAATCCTTACAACTGACAGTGTATAATATTAAAGTAATAAGTGTAAAAGGTGTGGTGGTACAGAGTTTCAGTTACTGGACTGGGAACCAAAACATCATGGGATTAAAACAAAGCACTGCATCTTTGGATGAGAGTGTCTGCTCAACGTAAATGTAATAATCTAGTTTCTACATATGTGAAAATGCTATCTGTATATACGAGATATTAACATTTACGCCCGACGTTCTTATCCAGTGTGACTTGTCACTGATAATGCCTGATACGTACATGTAAAAAAATGCAATGTTGAGTTTAAGAGCCTTACTTAGGTTTCCAGCAGTGGCATGTTAGCAGTTCTGGGGTTTTGAGCAATATGTCTTTAATAGAACCTTATTCAGTACACCACTGAACCTTTAGTTTATTGTTCACTATGCAATAAAAACACATCTACTGAAGTGAGGGTCTTGTTTCAGTTATAATTTCATGTTCTTTCCAGTTAACTTTACAGCAGTCCCTTTAAATAAACTCTGCACTGTAGAAATGCTGTCTCTTTGAATCACACTGTAGGTACGTTCACGCATACGGGCGATGGGGGCAGAGTGTGACAAGCTCCATGACCTTTACAGCGTCTTAAAACAGTCCAATGAACTTTCACCATCTATCGTCACGCTGTGTTTTTATCCCGCGCCTCCGAGCATTTACTGCACAATTTACAGACAGCTGCAAAGTGGCAAAAGTCGAGCTGAATCAACAGCCAATCAGACGACCATCCAATCCCTCTGAGGTGGAGCTCTACAGGCAGTGAAAAAAAAATATCCGAAAAACTGTAGTCACAAACTGGTTACATTTATCATTCTCATCTGGCAAATATGAGCAAAATACCCAAAATATTCCTTTTCTTAAAGATATTTGGGTCTTACAGCAATATTTCCTGCTTTTATCTATCTGACCCTGATCTGTCAGCCTTCCCCTAAGTTTTGTGACCAGTGTACTTTGCATCCACTGATGCTGGACTTTCACCTCTTTTACTAGAAAAATATTGTTCTGCTACACAGAGAAAACACTATAATTGTATCTCACACACACACACACACACACACACACACTGTCACTCTCTACCAATCTACAAATCTATATATTTGAAAACTGTATAAATGACACTTCCAGCTTCATAAACAGGTTATCCAAAATTCACTTTCTATTCTTTTCTATCAGTCTGTTCATGTGTATAAGCACTTTTCATCATGGTGTTTTTTTCATCTCATAAGCTTGCAGCTTTAAAAGCTTTCTGCCACTTTATAAGAAGACAATGTACTACATCTGAGTCTATCCAGCTATCTAAGTATGTCTATTTCATTATTAATAATATAATCAATGCTTTTTTTTAAACTCATAATAGTTACGAATTCATGCTTATTACACCAAAAAGCTGCACCTTAAATTTTCTATCTATCAATCTAGCAGATTCCATATACCTACAGCTTTAAGGGCTACTGGCTGCTACGTGAGAAGACGTTGTGGTCATCTATAGATCTGTCTGTCTGTCTATCTACCTATGTGAAAGCTGTATAAATGACCCTTTCAACTCCATGGATAATAATACTGGACATTAATAGGGTTCCTACAAAGCCATAGTTCATGTTTATAAGCACTTTGCTAGTGCAGCTGATGATGGCATTTCATTTCACAAGCCAACACCTTTAAAAGGTTTTGCTGTATGAGAAGACAGCTATGTATCTATCTACATCTATTTACTCATTAATAATATAAACAATGCTTTTTAAATAATAAAAAGTTTGACTTTGCGTGATTACACAACGCCTTTCTGTTTATCAGATCCCATATTCTTACAGCTTTAAGAGCTTAATGAGAAGACGCTGTACTACATCTGGATCTGTCTGTCTGTCTATCTGTCTGAAAAAAATGGCACTCTCATATATATAAATAGGAAACCGATTGAACTTTTTTTTCTAATCTGGCTATCAGTTTGTTCATGTGTATAAAGCACTTTGCTTGTGCAGCTGGCGATGGATTTTTAACTCATAACTGGTGTATGAGACAACAATGTACTACATCGGGCTTGTCTATCTATGTATGTTGATTCCTTAATAACACAAACAATAATTTTAAGTCATTCTATCAGTTATGATAGCAGTTCAGCTTTAAAGCTTCTGACTGATTCATGAGTGACACTGTACATGTTGTGCATGGGGTACATGGGGTTACTTATATATCTACATATCAATCTATCTGTCTACCTTTATGTTTATCTCTGGATTTTGCTTGCACGGCTAATGAAGACTGGCCTTCGTTTATAAGAAACTAAGAGAAACTAAAAGTAAATAAGAGCCTTTAAAGTGCGGATGTGTGCTGCTCGTTAAAAGCATGTGATCTTTGTGTCTCCGCCAGGGGGCGCGTGTGCAATCAATTAGTGCTCCAAACCCGAAGTGATACCAAAATTCAACACTTCTAAATAATTCGATTGGAGAACCGCTTCATTCTAAACAAGCTTCTGGTTTAATGCCATGCGAGTTCCACACGTTTGGAGAACGTCGATGCAGACTGTGGAAACCGCACGAGCAGCAACAACATTTCCACGACCAACGTGCAACTACTTTATGAACCTGTAACAGATTATATGTGCAGAGGAATGTGTATTTAAAAGAAAAAAAAAACAGTTCCGAAAAGTTTTTGCGGCCTTTTTTGAGGATCGTGGTGGAGTTCTGATCGATGTGGAACTGCTGATCTGTATCTGATATGCCTGGACAGACACCGGATCGATAGATTTAGACCAAAATGGATAAACGCGCTTGACTTATTTAGGTTATAGGATTTCTTTAGCTGCTCTTTAATGAAATAGGTTAGAGTTCTCCGTTGTGCACGGATTAAGCTCCTACTCGTATGCTGCACATTAAACCTGTTAATAGTTACACAAAAGCTTCAACACAAGTCCTGTGCCATGTGATGGGATATTTATTGTCCATTTAATCCCCGTTTTAAGATAATAAAAGATATCGGCTGGTAAAAGCCATACTCCAGAGTGGCTGCGTGTCTGATACCAGGCGTCCACTTCTTTCACTTGATCTCAAATCGAAATTGAACTCTACAGTTCTAACGACCCAGACATGGCTTTATATAGATTTGACACCATCTACAGAATAACTACAGAACATCTACTACCAGACTAAAGAAAAGAGAATGATAAATGCGTCCTGCTCGGACGACAGGCACGTACGACAATGAAGAGGTTCGCGGAAAAAAGGTTTAAATAAATCCGTAAATAAACGAAGAAACATTTGATCGAATAATTGCACCCCCGCAATCTATGGGAACTCGTCTAACAAGCGAGTAACAATGCCGGGTTTCAAGAATATGTTCCTCCTGATATTTAGAGAGGAAATCCCGTACGCACGGAGAGCTCCGAGCTCTGCCATTCACATCCATGTCCACATTATGAGCATGTTTTCTCTCATTAGAAGTACGTGCATTGAATCGGAGGCTTACCTTCGTATACAGGGGCCATCGGTGCAAGGAGTTCCGCTATTCATTGCAAAAACGTGCAGAGACCTTTCAGTTCAGAACTCAATAAAAATCTGCCATCTTGCGCCGCTGACAGATTGACCGTCTGCCGCATTACTGAGCCACTTCACCGGGGACAGAGAGCAGAGAAGAGAGGAGAGAAGAGGAAAAAAAAAAACATTCACATCCACAATCACAGGTTCTTACAGTCCAGCTTTTATAGCCACGACGGCTGCAACTTCTTTCCCGAACGAACGAGAGCAGTTGTTGGGCTCGGAGGCAGAGCCAGATTGCAGCCTGGTGCTCAGCGCGCGGCGGGCATGTCTGCGGAGCCAAAGCAAAAGTTGCAATGGTGAAAGAAGCGGAGAGAGACGAGTTGAGCCGAGCCTGCCTGACAATCAAGCACCTACTCAATCGAGCAGAGACCTCCCACCTCTAAAATACTCTTCCATACTGTATGTTGCAGGAAACCCTGTATCACTGATACGGGAAACACACGTATTTTCCCCGGCAAAGTTATGATCCTGTAATGCAGGTTATTAAACTAGTTAACCTATTACCTCTGCAAATACCCGGGGTGTCATCAGGACCACTCTACTGGGGTGCATGCCCCATGTACATGTGATCTACATCCCACTAAAATCACAACATTATCCAAATCTAAATTGTATCCTGGATTGCTGAGCACAAACACATTCATTCATTCATTCATTCTCTTCCACTTAATCTACATGGGGTCAGCTAGTGCCCACCCGGCAACTCTGGGCGCAAGGGCAGGAACAACCCTAGACGGGGGCCAATCCATCGTGGGGCACATACACACACAGTCATGCGCACACACTAAGGGACACTTTTAGAGACACAAATTAACCTAACACAACACACACAGTCATGCACACAGTCACACACTAAGGGCCACTGTTAGAGACACCAATTAACCTAACGTAACAAACAGTCATGCACACAGTCACACACTTAGGGCCACTTTTAGATACACAAATTAACCTAACACAACACAAACAGTCATGCACACAGTCACACGCTAAGGGCCACTTTTAGAAACACAAAGTAACCTAACAACACACACACAGTCACACACTAAGGGCCGCTTTTAGAAACACAAAGTAATCTAACACAACACACACACACTCATGCACACAGTCACACAATAAGGGCCACTTTTAGAAACACAAATTAACCTAACACAGCACACACAGTCATGCACACAGTCACACACTTAGGGCCACTTTTAGATACACAAATTAACCTGACACAACACACAGTCATGCACACAGTCACACAATAAGGGCCACTTTTAGAAACACAAATTAACCTAACACAGCACACACAGTCATACACTAAGGGCCACTTTAGATGCACCAATTAACCTATCATGCATGTCTTTGGACTGTGGGAGGAAACCGGAGTACCCAGAGTAAACCCACGCAGACCATGTGGAGGACATGCAGACTCCACACAGAAAGGACCCAGGATGTAAATTGGACGGTATAAGTTTGGAGCATTATAGCCATATATGTAATTTACCAAAATGGAGTCATCTCCATTACAACCTCCATACAACCGTATAACCTACCATAAGTACATATTAGACAGCTAAAGCAAAGACATTCAGTAAATTAGCGAAATTGTCAGGTACATTAGCATAATGAAAATTGATGCAATTAATAAAAACAACCTTGCTACCTCACATCATAGTAACCCCACTTTAGTGTTAAATCACTTGGTCTATTTAGTGTATTTGCTTTTTATGCACAGATCCTAACTGATTGGCAGGCTCTCAGTTCTATGTGTGTCCCAGTACAACAAGTACTTTTGAAATGCCAGATGCATGAGTTGTTGCACTTGTAATTGCAAACAAAACAGTACAACCTCTGGTGCAGAAAGATGTATTAATCATAAAGTTTTCTTAAATACATGTTGCATCAGCATGTGCAGACTGAATGCTGTGCAACCTTTGGCTGTCTGTATATTCTTTATAAGCACTGAGAAGATGATTATAGTGGCACGGTGGCACAGCGGTGCCCTGCAACGGATGGTGCCCTGTGCCTCCAGCTGAGTACAGGCTTTCCTGTGACCCTGACCAGAATTAGGTAGATAATACAATCAACGAATGATGGTGGTGACGATGGTGAACAGCTGTTATCACTCAGGTGAATTACGCACACTGGAGAACCATGAGTGCGTCATGGGCCGGTTGCGGATTAGTTGCTATTTGAGGCGGTAAGCTCACAAACTACTAGGGGAGTAACACGAGGAGTAAGAAGATCTGCTGCTCATGCTCATGTCATGAATACAGTAGAATATGCTTTATTTACATAAAAGACTCCTATTTAAAGGTTTTCCATTCATGTGTGTGTGTTTCAGTCAGATAGTGAAAGAGAGAGGGAGTACAGTAAATAAGATTTAGCCCATCTTACAATATCAATCAATAAAAGTCAATATCTGGCAAAGATGAACGTGTACCTTGGGCATGGTGGCACTTAATCATTCAGAGTTAAGAATGGAAGACATGAGGAGAGCATGTAAACTTACAGAACATGGCAACCACACCAGGAATCAAATCTGCGTCTCTGAAATAGTGTGGCGACAGAGCCAAACTCCGTAAGTAAACTATACTTTTAATTAACTCAGTAGTTAATTAAAATATAATGGTTTATTGTTTTATGATTACTGGTTTATTATTGTATTTAATTGTTTATTTGATTGTTTATTATATATTGAGGCATTAAGTGCTAAGCTGTGAGACAGTATGGGACAGTCGTCTCGAAGCATTGATGAGTATTGAGATCCTGCATAGAGTCCAGTCCAATATATAGTATATACAGTATATTTATATTTATATATATATATTTTTTGTGTGTATAAAAGTATATATGTATGTATAAAATATTCACAGTTCTACTATACATTGTTGATGGTCATTTGGACACTTCATGGTTCTACTGTCAAATGTCACAGGACATTTTTACTGGGATAGGAAGTGTAACTGGATTTAAGGAACCAGAACCCTGAGCAATATAAATAGAAATGGTTCAACATAAACCATTCAGGACTTCAGTGACAAATAATTTAAAAATTAACTAAACAAAAAGGCCATCATCTGTTTCAAAATGATCCTTTATTTTTTGCTGAGATATATTTCACATTAAACAATAAATACCGATTTTACACTTTGAGGTATTATTAGAGCTACTGAATGTAGTTAACATTACCCTATGTCTATTTTTGTGGAGTTTGCTCACTGGAACACTGTGCACACGGAAGTAAGTATGTCACCACTTTCAGTAAAAGGGATTTGATTCCTGGGTGTCAGTGAACTGAGTCACAAATACCATGTGCTGCAAATGCTGAAATGTGACATTTCACATTTCTACTGACAGCTCTGATTGACTGATATTGCGTCTACATATATGTGGTCATTATAATAATATGTTTGGTTCTGTGTGTGCACAGACATGAACTTAGATTGCTGGCTGCTAAACAGCACAGTTCGGGGATCCCCTGCTCTATCACACCGGCTGGACCTGGTAATGGACTGGTTTATTGAAGCAGGTGTAGTTAAACAGGGAAATAACAAAACCATGTGAGATTCCATTGCAAGAGTTGTATACGCATGCTCTAAATCCATCACGGAAAATTAAACTATTTTAGAAGGTGTTTGATAGAGTTAGGGTCAGGGCTACAAATTGTTAGTCCAATTTATGCCGGGACATAGTACTGGTCCAGGGATGGTTTAACTGGTGAACTTAAAGCTGGTAGACAAGTTACACAACATATGCATATCATTGCTGCTTGTTTGTGGTTTTAGCAGGATTCACCAAGTTCCCAGCAAGCTGGTAAACCATTTTTCATGGCCTTTGTTTTACAAACTCAGAGAGAAGTTGAAATCTGTACATGAGTCATATTGAGAGTTTGTCCAAGGAGAATCCACCATAGTTCAAATTACCAACCGGTTCACAGTGAGTGTGGTTAAATTAATAGAGATCTCTAATAAGCTGTTGAAGATCCTCATTAATATGCTCACATTCCTCGCACGAATATATTTACATAAATCACATAAAAGTATTTGTAGTCCAGGTTGGATCATTCTGGACTCGAACAGTGTGGTCTGATTGAGAAGCTCCAGTGACGCTGCTGGATTTTACAGAATGACTGAGAGCAGAAACCGCATGCATCCTCATACAGTTGGGAATCTTCTCACAGCTCTACGATTCATCTAAATACATCTCAGTCTACTCAGAGACGTGTGAACAAAGCAAAGCAACGACGTTCTAACTGCAGCAAAAGTCTGTCATACACAAGTTTAAATACAACCAACGATCAATGCAAACTAAACTACACAACTGCCGCAAATAATATTCCAATTTACCCACACACTAAAAATGAATATAACAATTGTTTATTAACATTTTCTAAAGAATGCTTAAATTGTACTTATGTGTAGGATTGAGCAAAAGCTTGGGCAATTCTGGTTAATGGTTTTACAAACTATCCGAATAATGACCCATTACCATGTAGTCAGCAGAGAACACATTTAAATAGGGCACATTTCTTTTTTTTTTAAATGCATGTTCTTTCAGACCTGATATAGCTTCATTAACATGTGTTAAAACATGTCATTTTATTGAGGTGATGAAACTTTTTGTAACAATTTAATACACCAGACACCACAGGGATCTGGGTTTGACAGTGTCTCCCATCAGGGCTGTTATCTCATGTAGACATGTTGTCTGAGAGACAAAAATCTTGTTGAGGGATAAAACCCTGGCACTGCAACATCGACCCCTGTTCATCCCTGCACTAGACTGGTGTCCTGCCCAGAGCAGACCTGTGTTCCCCAGGGACAGGCATAAAAATGTTTTTATCAACCAAAACCATTATTTACCATTATACACAATTATACATGATATA
The DNA here is from genome assembly GCA_034779995.1 of Parotocinclus haroldoi. Taxonomy (NCBI): domain Eukaryota; kingdom Metazoa; phylum Chordata; class Actinopteri; order Siluriformes; family Loricariidae; genus Parotocinclus; species Parotocinclus haroldoi. Next base: position 371 of record JAUZST010007945.1, on the reverse strand, counting down.
TTCAGTATTTCAGTCAACATCTGTCACTCTTGATTATCTATAATTATATTTATTGCTTTTAATATATCATATTATATTTTAATAATTATACTAAACTTCCATGTACTGTCATCAGTCCTAATGGTTTATTTATAAGTATAAAGGGCTTGAGCTTGGATATAATATACACTACCTGATGAGTGTTGATAATGGAGCTAGGCTTAAAGTGAGAGCAGCTGGGGGATATACTCCACTTGAACTAATATTCTCATGTATGGTCGAAGAATGTGGTAAACAGCTATTAAATTACATTAGATTACATTGCATTTGGCAGACGCTTTTATCCAAAGCGACTTACAATAGTTAAGTACAAAATAATAATAAGTTAAAGG